>SKCR01021354.1:0-113707 GCA_019454045.1 Zanthoxylum bungeanum
TATGGAAACTAGTTTGGTATGTGCCAGTTCCAGTGAGCATGCAATCCATAGGTTCACCGGTTTGGTGACCGGTATGGTTCGTGCCGGTTTCAGTGAGTATGCAAAGCAGAGCATCTCACCGGTGTGGATACCGGTAAGGGACCGGTATGCCGGCCTCTGCACCAAAAATGCAAATATGAAGGTTTTAAAGCATTTTGTACATGAACCTAATGCATCTAATTGTTAATGCATGTTTCCTATGAGCTTAGACACTTGAATAATCAAATCACATTACAATTAGAGCCCTAAGCTAAGACATTCCATAAATTCTTAAATGTGTGCAAGTCTTCACATTCTTCGCTCTTCACCATCTTTGTGTTTCGACATCTTTTTGTATTGTCTCGCTTTTGTGCGTCGAATATTTCACTCTCGTTGCATCATCAAAATCCATTATGCGACTATGTCGCTAATAATTTATAATGAATATTTTGGGATATGTAGTGAAATTCCCTACAAGTAATAGCGACAAACAATCTCTATACCCAAGATGGGGTGAATTGGGTTACGGCTAAAATATGTGGAATTAAAACTTTTGCCGATTTTAAGCTCTTTTCCAATTAAGCTTAAGGTTAATTTTCTCTATTGTAAATAATAACTTATATGCAAGTTTCTAAGTAATCAGCATATAAATAAGTTAAACTTGTAATAAGTAAATAGTTTAAGGGATATTGAAAATAACACCGTGATTTATAGTGGTTCGGCCAATAATGCCTACGTCCACTCCCCCAAGCCGCGCTTGAAGCTTTTCACTAATAACGAGTTTCCGTGGCTCACTCGCAACCAAGAGTTTTACACAAAGGTGCACTCCAAACTTTTACAATGAGTTTTCTTCGTAGGCGCACTCACGAACCTTTACACTTTACCCAAACAATGGGATTTCACAACCACAAGTGTTTTGAATAATAAAGATTACAGATAACTTGGGTACTCACAAAAGATAAGAAGATTCAAGATGTGAGTATCTCACCCAAATGTATCAAAGCTCACTAATATGAATGTGAAGATGAAATATGAGCTTTCTCAAATGTAGAGAGTGTAAAGTGATTTGAAGATGGTTATAAACTCTCAAGAATATTTTGACATGATTATAGGATGAATATATGTGCAAGAGATGTGTTAGAAGTGAGGAAAATGATGAATTTATAGATTTTGCACAAAACTAGCCGTTATAAAGTTCTGGGACCGATATGTCGGTCAAACGGCTCAAAAAATGACCGTTGGCACCTCTGTAACCGGTATGCCGGTTACAGGGACCGGTATGCCGGTTTGGAGACCGGTATGCCGGTTTTTAGACCGGTATGCCTGTTTCTGATGACCAGTCAAGACTGACAGCACTCGGTATTTTGGTCATAACTTGCTATAAAAAATTCCAAATCATAATCCGTAAATTTTTTACATAAACAAGACACATAGATATATCTTCTATAAAAATTTCAGCTTCAAAAAAATTAAGATGAATTTTATGGAATTTTTCTAATGTGACATGTATGCAGAAAATGTACATCTGAACATGTTGTAGTAAAATGGCTCTAGCAAAAGTTATATATATCGGAATTGTGTTCCGTTTGAACCGTAGAAAACTAGATACACATATCTATCTACCGGTATATCATTTGAAGTTTAATTCAATTGTTTTATAGTTTTTGGAAGATCATTTACCGATGCACTTGTATTGAAGTTCATTTTGGTGCAAATAAAGTGCAAATGATTTTTTTTAGCATTCTAAGCCATTTTAAATGCAAGTGATGCAAAATGTAATTCCTAAGAGCTTTAGATCATTTGAATAAACTCACTTACAATTAGATTTAGCTCTTAATCATTATCTTGATTTTCATCTTGCTTGGCTCTTACTTTGACTTTTCCATTTTATGTTTGGCTCTTTATCATCTTTATTCTCTTGATCATCTTATAACTCATTTTAGCTCTTCATCAACATTTTGACTTCATTATCATCTTTTTGTAATGTCCGTTAAAGCACGTCGAAGTCTTCACTCTCGTTTCATCATCAAAATCCATTACGCGACTATGTCGCTAACATACACTACATATTCAAAATTCAATTAGTCAGTTGAGATTTGCTTAAGCTTATATACTTAACGTAAGAATTAATTATGATTGTAAAATTAATCTCCTTAACAACATAAACCACGTAATTTTGTTATGCTTTATATTTTTTTCAAAGGCGGTTTTGGAGTCTTTGAATGGTGGTACCATGGTTCCTAGAAAATGTCTAGGGGATGGTCAACCATTAGAGGCTTTCAAACTTTCATTTTCAGTCACTATATTCATATTGAATAAAATAAAATTTTCTAAACATAAATTAGGCCACTTTGATGGTCGTTATTATTTTTATAAGAGACCAAAATTGAAAGACAAGACATGATCTTATTAATACATAATTAATATTCCTTAATTTGGAGTCACACAAGCATGAAAATAAATATATTAAGCCACTTTGATGTACATAAATTAACCGATGGCCAAATTGCCTGCGACATATTAATATTATTTTCCTAGTGTAAATTAATTAAATTTCAGCCAAGCAAAATGAGCCAAAATCAATTGAACGCTAAAAGTCTTCGACCTAACAAGTACGTTAGAGCCAGCTGGTTGGTGCTTGGAAGTTTCAACCAAACTACTACATTAATTCGGAAAAGGGAAAAAATCAACCCTTTTAATTCAAACTCTGTGAATTGTTTTCCCATCTTATTATACCTATAAATATGTCTCATTTGCCATTATAATCATATCATAATACTTGCAATTTTTTTCATTAAAATTTAGAAGATATGGCAGGAAACAGTTCAAAGTCTGTGCTATTGACCCTCTTCATTTTGGCCATGATATTTTCTCCAATGTTGCCATGTGAGGCAGCTCGATCTACTGCTAATGGTAATCTTTTAATCTTATTAACTATATTCTTCAAAATCTTTTTCCCAAAAATTTTTTCAAACAAAAACGCTTTTAGTCGGATTCTCAAAACCATGTCGAGTATTTCTTTTTTTTTTTTTTTTAAAAAAGAAATTTAAAGAATATGTAAGTCTCTTCTTATATATACACACTGAGATAATTTTATTTTATTAACGTTTATTCTTGTTGCAGGTCCCGGTGGGGTGGTGCAAGTACATAAGTCACCTTTCGCACCAAAAGTCTACTGCCCACACTGCATATGTTGCGGACCTGCACCTCCAGGTCGATGTTGCAAGTGCGGCTGCTGATGAATTTGAATCCAACAAAAAACTAATGGGTCTTCATCATGATAAGTAAATTTATATAAATTAATTTATAGGTGATTCGAAACGTACACAGCTAGTTGGTTATATGAATAAGGAATTAACGAGTGTATATTTAGTATTGTTGTATCATATGGTTCATGATCATTCGGATGAATTCAGGATATTGATCGCGATTTTATACTTCAAGTAAGCACACGTATCGTTCAAGTAATATAGTAAATATTAGTCGGATATCGTATCCACATAGACTTATTATTTCTCTTATCAATAATAAAACTAACCTACTTAAACTAAAGAATTGGTTGTGAGAGAGATTGATTAATTTAAGATTAATTGAAAAATTAAATAAACTTCAAACAACAATTTTGCGAGAAGAACTTATGATTGTAACTTCACCTAAATACACAAACAATGAGTTTATGCATTTTTCATTCAATTGAGTTGTTATAAATTATCAACATAAAAAACTAAACTATCTACAAGTATTTTTCGATGGTCGGGTAAATATATTCAAATTAAACTAATTAACTATAGTATTTGTTAATTAATTTAAACCAAAATCATTAAGAACAAGTTATAATATTAGTTACGCATGCCTGATAATTATATTTCTATCCTACAAGAAAATCTATTCAAGGGAAGTAGATCATGCCTTTTTATTCCCACGATTAACCCAAATTTCCTCCGTCAAGTTCTTATGGATTTACCATAATTATTCTATTGTTGGCCAGACAATAAAATATGCCTTCAATACAGAGAATAATAAATAATCTAATAACAAACCCAAAAGAATAAAAAGATGCAAATTAATTAAACATAATACTTAAGATCCATTACAATCTTAGATGAATGATTTAGCTACTCATGATATTCAGTTGACGCATGCTAATCATTATTGATATAAAACAAGAACTTATAAAAGATAAACTATAGAGAAAATGGAAGAAATAACTTTTATTTGCAGTCTTCGTCTTCAATCTCCAACACTAATTAAAACACTCGTATTTACCTTGTTTTAGGCGTTTTTCTATGCTTTGAGACTCCAAAATTATGTTATGAAACTTCCTCTAGATTTTGGGACGAACTCGTATTTATATAAGAGATTCGAGGAGTCTTTCCTTATTAAAAATTGCGTTCTTGACGAATTGATGGCATAATCCGCTTCAGCATCATCGGACCCTATATATACTTAATTATTTATTGCTTTTGGTAAATTGAGAAAGGGTGATTTGTGATGCAAATTGAATAACGTGCAAGAACTGGCCATATCCAAGTGCCATCAAATTATCATTATTAATTTTTAGGTTATTTATATTTTATTATTATATTTATAGTAAAATAATAATTTGATATAATTAATTTTAAAATATTATATTTTATTGTTAAATTAATGGAAAAAATAATATTTCACTAATAAAGTTCTGCAAAATCCAATATTTACTATTTTTTCGTCAATTGTTCTTAATGTTAAATTTTAATGATTAATTAAGATTTTGACCAAAAAAATAATAAAAATATGTTATTTCGTCATTTTTTTAAAACGTATTTTAGTTATTAATTTAGTAGTAAAATATAATATTTCAAAACTCACAATATTCATTTAATATTTTGTTATATGTTGAATAGTAAAATATAAATAATAACCTTTTTTTTTAGATACCAAAAATAAACAAAATGTTATGAACAAGCTAATAACCTCCAATTCGAGGAAAATTTGATTCCAATTCTTTTAAAATATGCTGTAATTCATTCAATTTAGATATTCCTTACCCAATTTAGTAAAACATGATGGAAATATTTCTTAATTATGTTCTTGATTATAATTTACGACATAAACAACGAAATGTTGAAATATTCAAAACCAAACCAAATAATTGCTGATTTATTAACCCTGATATTAAATTATTAGTACATATATTCTTATAAATATTTAAAAAAAAAAAAAAAAAAAAAAAAGGCCCAGTCAAGAAAAGTGAGCCTTGACCGATCTTTTTTTCTTTTTTCTTTTTTTAATTAGACCGATCTTTATAGTGGATAAACATTTGAAATTAACGGCATCGAAGTCAATTCAATAGTTCAAGAATATAGCAAGTTGGCATCTTGCAAATTTCCAACCAATTAAGACTAATTACTATTTAATTATTTAATGGGAAATTTGAAATTAACCTACAAACGCACACAACAAACAATCTCTATACCTAAGAGATGAGTGAATTGAACAAAGACCTAAATATGCGAAATAATAAAATCTTGTCGATTTTACGCTACTAATTAAGCTTAATATCCAATTTGTACAATTAATACACCCAAACAATTAATTTCCTCAATGACAAGTTGTGCTAAAAAATATGAATGGTCAATGCATATGTGATTTTGGTAAAAGTATCTTTCAGATCAATCAATGTTTGTACATTTTGGTTATTGATGGCTTCATATTTCTCAATGAATGTATGCAAGGTATTTTCAAGGGTTTTCCTAGGTGGTGGGACATATGGTGTATAATTATGAGAATTTTGAAAATTCGGGTGTACTTGGGGAGGTTGTTGTGATGGTTGTGCTTGATTATCATTCCTCCAATTGAAGTTTGGATGATTTCTCCAACCAGAATTGTAGGCTTGAGAGTATGGGTTTGGATTTGGTCTCTTAAATGTGTTTATGGAACTGACTTGGTCATAGAGACATTCTTGCAGGGCTGGCAAGGTTGGGCAAACTTGTGTGACATGTTCATTTGAATTACAGATATGACATGTGACTTCTTGAACTGACTTGACAGTTGACATGATCATTATTCCTCATTTCTAACGCCTCAACATTTTTAGCTAGAGGTGCATATTTAGCTGAAAGGTCATGATCTTCCCTAAGGTTAAACATACCTCTATCAGATGATTGTGGTTTTAGAGAAGACTCATAAATACCAACTGTGTCACAATGTTGTGCATTCTCTATTATGTGTTCTAGGTAATCTAATGCATATTTGGGATTTTTTTCCCTAAACTCACCATTACACATCATTTCCACTACTTGTCTACTTTGGGGTATTAAACCCTCGTATAAACAAGAAACCAGCCTCCATGTTTTAAACCCGTGATGTGGACAAACATTTAACATTTCTTTAAATCTCTCCCAACATTGGTAAAATGTTTCCCCCGACTTTTGTGTGAAAGTTACGATTCTCCTCTTAAAGGAGTTTGTCCTGTGAGATGGAAAGAATTTTTTCAGAAATTATTCTTACAAATCATTCCATGTTCTAATGGATCATGATCTAAAGATTTACGGCCAAATTTTAGCTTTATCCTTTAAAGAAAATGGAAAAAAAATTAGTCGAATTATGTCCATGCTGGTCTGTGCAAGTATTACATACCTCTTTAAATTCTCTTAAATGCTGATAAGGATTTTTTGATTCTAGACCGTTGAATGTGGGTAAAATTTGGATGATACCTGATTTAAAATTGAAACGTGATGCATCGGGGGGAAACAATGCAAGATGGTGATCATGTCCTAGCGGGATTCATGAATTCTCTAAGTGTCCTGAGATGATTAAGATTGTCATATTGAGACTTATTTTCTACCTAATCAACTAGATTTTCATCTCGGTCAGATGGGTTTTCATTTCGGTTCTCTGCCATTTTGACTGATAATGAAGGTGATGGAGACTCTCTATTTAATCTACCACTAGATGATCGAGACCAATGTCTCATGCAACCTAAATGCAAACTATATGCTAAAAGTTAAATATGCAAATGCAATACTTATAGATAATAATAATAATAATATAATAATAATAATAATAATAATAATAATAATATAATAATAATAATAATAATAATAATAATAACAAGTAAAAAATAAATGACAAAAGAAAAAAGTACAAATGAAATAATTTGATTTAGAAACGTCATTTGATTCTTGTCAATTCTGATCTCAATTAAATTTCTCGTTCAGCTGTCTTAATTTCTTGAATTAGGTTCTCACAAAAAATTATGGAATAATCTCTAAATGGGGATGGTTCAAGAAATTCATTGGTAAAATACAAGCTCTATTTTAATTGAGTTTCTTGTCTCTTATAACTTTGAAGAATCAAGTAAAGTGTTTGTCTATATGTGGGATGTCGATATTCATGTAGGATCAATCAAGACATATTGGATCTACACAAATGTAAAGAAGAAAAAAGAAATGAGATGCAGAAAATTAATATATATATAAGGATATTAAATTATTATTATATCTACTAAATTATATTCCCCGGAAATGGCGCCAAAAACTTGACACATTCACAAGTAATTCTTTACTTCCAAGTAAAAGAGTGTGAAGTAATAAAATAACCCGGTAAATTCAGGGTCGATCCACATGGAATTGATTTAGTGAAATAAAATAATAATTCGAGTGAAAATAAAAAGACTAAATTATTTGAAGTGATTGACAATTTTAAATTGGACTGCAACAATAAAATAAAATATTGGGGCTATCTGATCCACTTTTAATATTTCAAATTTAGAGAAATCTTACTTTTTATAATATATAAATTGTCATTATTATTCAGTTAATTTATTTCAGGGATTAATTATGCCAAATATATAAAATCGGCCATAAAAATAATAACAAAATTTGTCAATAATTAGTACAGATTTAAATTAAATATTAGTCTTTATATTACAATTCTTATATTATAATATAAATAAGATTAATCTATATTCTCATATTAAGAGCTTCATATTTTACCCTGGTAGAATGAAATTAGCTACTTATGCTTTGAATAAAAACACTTATAATTTTATTACTGAAAGAAAAATAAATTACAATAAAATTTGAAAAATAAAACACACAAGAGCTGGAACTCCACGAAATTTCAGAAAAAACTATGAAATCTGGGCTACTCAACTGAGGTGCTAAGCACCTCTACAATTGCAATTGCATAGCAATTATTACAATTGCTATGCAATTACATGTGAATGGGAGGCATCCACCGAAAGGTGGATGGCAACCCTCCACCATTTATATTTTTTTTCTCTTTTTTTTTGTTTTTTTCTTTTTAATTGTATCTTTAAGAATTACATATAGCACATTTTGGATTTTTCATCAATTTCGGCATTGAAAACCTCAGAACTATAAAATCTTGTAAAGAGCACAGTTATAGATATTTGAATTTTCTTTCATCTGGAACTGAAATTGCCTCAATCCGATATCAAAAATTACGCAATGTTGGAATTTCCGAAATCATACACCATTAGAACGCCTTTTTAATTTTCTAGTCTCAAAAATCCAAATATCACGTCCATTTTTCTAGTTATGCATCCAAATTATTATTTCACCTACATAAGAAATAAAAATCACAATAAAAATATATATAACATAAATTTAATTATTATTTCACAAATGTACTAAATTAAAGGAATTAATGAAAATATAAATGTAAAATGATTAATTTCTCTTTATTGAATATATATTTTTTAATATTCATCATATCTAAGTGAATGTGCATGAGTCCTATGAGTTTAAAAACTTAAATTATCAACTCACTTACAAATAGAGCCATAAGCTAATACCACATAAAATTTATTTAATAGATGTTTGAGTCTTCACATCCATTATGCTCTTTCCGACCAATGTGTTTCAGTATCTTTTTGTAATGGTTGTTAATGCGCGCCAAAGTCTTCCGTGTTGCATCATCAAAATCCATTTTGAGAATATATCGCTAACAAAAATTAATATTTTAATTAAAAATATAAACGATTGTGGTTGATTAGTGCCTAGCCATTAATCATTTTTAATTTTTAAGAGAGGATAGACTTTTGGAAATGGCATAGAAGTCAAATTCAAAAATTCAAGGATAAAATAATTGTATGGTATAATGTGAAATCAACCTTATAATTCACACACTAGCTGATCACCTCTCAAAATTATATAAATATGTGTCATTTGTAATTATATTGTGAGCATATATAACACTTACATTAATTCTTTTTACAGCTAGCTTAAATCAAAGATATGGCAAGCAACAGTAGTACTGCAAGATCTATGCATATGCTGCTACTGACCCTCTTCATTTTTTCCACGGTATTGTCTCCAATGATGCCATGTGAAGCAGCTCGATTTACTAATAACGGTAATCTCATATACCGCATGCAATAACTTTGTATTGTTTCTCAGAAAAATGCTAAAATATTTTTCCTTCATTTTCTTGCAGGTTTGAGTGGAGTGATGCGAGTGCTACAGCAGGCACCTTCTTCACCAATAATCTTCTGTCCAGCTTGCGCCTGCTGCGCACCGGCACCTCCAGGGGCGTGTTGCCCGTGCCGGTGCCCTCCTCCTCCCCCTATTGAATACTGATCAGTCCGGCCAATTATGGGTCTCCATTAGTGAGAGTGTGAGACCTGTATATTTAGCAAGGTTATATGAATAAGAGATCACTAGTGTCTATTTAGTATTTGAGTACTCTTTAATAAAAGTTCATCATTGATCAATATGCTTTAAAAGTTTGTATCCTTCGGTAATCTTTAGCTTTACCAAAATTTGCTTAATGAAGTTATAATTCTTATTCATTAGTAACAATGTGGAGTAAGGGTTTGCTTTCTTTTTATTAAGACTATTTACTGATATGAGTTATGTTAAATTTTTAAAAATTTTAGATCACTTGTGTATTTTTAATAGTATATGATTAAAATTTTATTACCTTCACATTCTTATTCAATAATCATGTACTTGTCACATCCTTATATTTTTATGAACATAAAGTCATATCAGTATGAAATTCAAATATGCATTCAAAGGGTGCGAATTCAATGAGTAATATAATGAAGTTTTAGGGCCATGAATACTTGGTAAGAATTTGGAGTATATATAAAATTATTTGTTACTCTTGGTAAGTTCACAAAGATTGATTTGTGATGAAAATTGAATATTAGGAGTATACATGATCAGACTAATAATAATAAATTGTGTAATATGATGTCCGAGATCTGGTCATTTCTGATCCTTAACAGTGTGACTGAATGATTTTTAAGTAATTATATTTAACTTATTATATGCGTTCGAAATTTAGAAGATGCAAGGAAACGAATGAATTTCCGCTTTTCCCTCACCTTTACCTTTTAAAAATCCTGTTGACCACAACATAAACTAAGCAAGATATTAATATTTTCTGTTAAATATTAAAATAAAATTCAGTCAAGAAATATGAGCCTTTATCTTTCTTTATAAACAATTGAAATCAAAGGTATTGAAAGTCAATTCAAAAGCTCAATAATACAATATTGTATGTTAAAATTCCACGACTAAGTTGCAACTTGCAAAAATTCCAACTGTTGATTAATGGAAACCAATCTCTTAATTCAAACACTGCGGCATCACCACACTACACTTCCTATAAAAGTGCTTAATAAGCAGTTATAAGCTAAACAATCACTTGCTTATAGCAATGGGAAGAAACAGTTCAAGTTCCGTGCTGCTCAGCCTCGTCATCTTTGCCCTGGTACTGTCTCCATTGTTGCCATGCAAGGCTGCTCAATTCACTGGTCGCGGTAATCTCATAATTAATCTACTTACAGTTGCTTAATTACCTTGAGTTTATTATAACTTCTCGTGGTAATCGCTTAATTAATAATGGGTTCTTGCTGGCTGCAGGTGTCCAAAAAGTGATGAAAATAAAGGGACGGGGACCCATATTCTGTCCAGCTTGTGCTTGTTGCGGTCCTGCACCACCTGGGGGTTGCTGCCCCTGCCGCTGCACCACTAGTGCTCTTAATCCTCTGTCCCATAATGGATCTCCTTGAGCAAATTAATTATTTACTTTTTCTTGGGGATTTATATGTAATATTGTCCCTTGAACAATAATTTTGTAGTAATAAATGAGTGTTGATTTTAACAATAAAAATCTTGTAATTGACTTGAGTTCAGCTCAAGCCAGAAAATAATTCGATGTCATGGCTACTAAAATATCTCATCATTTCATTATTGATTTTACAAATCATTCCACTACGCTCCGCTGTTCCGACTCCACACAAGTTAAATTTTATACTAATCCAACTAGTTACGGCTGAACATTATAATACCAGTAGCACTCATGCGTCCTACGATTGTAACTGGTGTATTGGCTTTGATACCATTTGTTATAAATTCAATAGTAGACTTGATCGAGATATTATATATCTAGCACGCAAGCGCACATATCACTCAAGTAATACAGTGATAAATAGTCGGATAACGAACCCACATGGACTTAGTATTTCTCTTATTAATATCAAAACTAACTTACTTAACTTAAACTAAACTATTGAAAAGAATAATTGATTTATATAAATTTAGTTGAAATTAAATAAGCCACAAATAACAGACTTTGAAAACCCTATAAATAGAAGAATCTTCAGTTGTAACTTCACCTAACCATGCATACAATGAGTTCATATATTTTTCATTCAATTGGGTTATTGTTATTAATTATTAATCTATAACACTAAATTATTCACAAGCCTATTTGGATGGTCATGTAAATATATTCGGAATAATTCAATTAACTATATATCTATATTAATTAAATTAAACTGAATTCATAAGGTCGAGTTCTAAGTTTGGCTACGTATGTCGTTTAGATATATGTCTATCCTGCATGAAAATATATTCAACGAATAAATCATACGCTACTATTCTCACGGCTAACCCAAATTTCCTCTGTCGAGTTCCTAAGGATTTACCAAAACTATTCTATTGTTGGCCAAACAAATAAAATAAGCATTCAAGCACAGAGAATAATAAATAATAATAACAACCCCAAATGAATAAAAATATGCAATTAAATTAATTAAATATGTTCGAGATCCATTACAACCATAGATTTAATGAATTAGCTACTCATAATATTCAATAAAAATATGTTAATAATTAATACAATCTAAGAACTCATAAAAGATAAAGGTATAGAGAAAATGTGAAGAAAGAAACTCTCGTTTGCAGTCTTCAGCTTTAAACTCCATCGCTCGTTGAAGCACTCGTTCTTGTCTTGCTCTAGGCATTCTTCTATGCTCTAGAGGCTCCAAAATATGTTATGAGGCTTTCTTAAGTTTTGGGACGAACTTATGCTTATATAGGAGGACCGGAGAGTGTTTCCTTATTAAAAATCTGATTCATGATGAATTTAGGACGAAATTGTCGTGTTGCGACGCGCTGAATGCGTGTCGCGACTTTCCTGAAAATCACTGGCCTCGTCGCGACTCTCAAGGGAAGCGTCGCGACGCGCCCATATTCATGGCTCTCTGGTCACAATTTGTGAATGCGAGCATCTCGACGCGCGATCAGTGTCGGGACGTGCGTTTTGACTCTGAATTTTTCCCTGATTTGCTTTGTATCCTACCGTTTTTATCTCTAGTTAATTCCATTTAATCGTGATATGATTTTAACCTGCAAAAACACACACAAAACACATTAAAACTTATAAAAATTCGATATCACCTATAAAATATTAAGATAAATGGGAGAGAAATATAGAGATATTAATCGCTCAATAGAACTCATTCTTAAAAACGACTTATAAGGAGAGTATGTCTAAAGGATTAATAAACCACCGGTTAATCTCATACTTAGTCAATATTGTTAGCGACACAATCGCGTAATGGATTTTGATGATACAATGAGAGTGAAGTCTTCGACGCAAAAATGCGAGACAATATAAAAAGATGTCGAAGCACACGATGGTGAAGAGCGAAGAATGTGAAGACTTACATACATTGAAGATTTTATATGAAGTCTTAGCTTATGGCTCTATTTGTAATGTGATTTGAATATTCAAGTGCCTAAGCTCATAGAAAACATGCACATTCACTTAGATGCATTAGGTTCATGTACAAAATGCATTAAAACCTTCATACCTGTATTTTTGGTACAGAGACCGGCATATCGGTTCCTTACCGGTGTCCATACCGGTGAGATACTGAGTTTTGCATGCTCACCGGAACCGGCACGAACCTTACCGGTCTCATACTGATAAGCCTAACGACTAGTTCCTTTACTAGAACCGGCATGAGCTAAAACGGTCAATATACCGGTCTAGGTCTTTATATTACATACATACTGGAACTGGCAAAGACCAAACAGGTCACCATACTGGTTACCATACCGGTGTCCATACCGGTCTAACGGCTAGTTCTTCAAACGGTAATAAATCCTTTGGAGATCGCCATACCAGTCTCAGAAAGAGCTATTGGGGCTTGTCTTGTTTTTGCTCTATGAGAAGATATGAAGGTTGTGAGATATGTCTCATGTGAGGCAAAAACGAATTGGGGCTTCAATTTATAGTAAAATACAAGACAACTCATACATTAAGCTGACTAAGCTTGGATACCGCCTATATGGCAGGTTGGTAATTAATTATAAATTTGACTTAATCAGGTTACCGCATATATGGATGGTTGGTAAAATCACGCAAAGTTAGCATATCCTTTTACTTTTCTTATAAATTTTCTTTATCATCTATTTCCTTATATTTCCCATTTACTGTCTCTGGTTACTTGAACATCTACGTATCTTTCCTATTTTTCTTTCTACCTTCCTATTTCTCTTTCTACTTTCTTGGGTAGGTATCCTTAGAACCTTACTAATTCCTTATGTCTCTTTACTTTTCGATCTCTGGCTGTTAAGCTCATATACACTCATACATTAAGCTCACACACACTACACATTCATATACATTTGTAGTGAACTTAGATCACTTGGGTAACCAACTCACACAATCTTCTTTATCATTTTGAGTGCCCAAGTGTGTTTTACAACTTCTTTATACAAAACACTTGCGGTTTGTGAAATCTCATTGTTTGGGTAATTGTAAAGGTTTTCGAGTGAGCCTACGTAGAAAACTCAAAGTGTAAAAGTTCGGAGTGCACCTTTGTAGACACTGTATTTTTGCATAGAAGCCTGATGATGAGCTTCGTATGGAGGCACTACCCGATAAGTTGCGGAAGTCGGGGGAAACGGACGTCGGAAGGGAAAATTCAAAAATAAATACATCATCAGATTTAATTCGTTTAATTTGGTCTCGGGTTCGCTCGATGGATCTCCGTTTTAAATGTTAGCTTCGGCCCAAAATCCCCGCAACCCACACCAAGCCACACGCCCAAGCCCACAAAAATCCAAACCACACGCCCAAGGCCCACAAAATCCAATCCAAAATATTCAAATCACATTTAACACATGCCAAAATCTAAATAAATCACCTTCCAAATTAAAAATATTCCCCCACCAAAAATACACAATATTCTTTCCTTAAAACAAATTAATTAAATACACCTCATAATTGCATGATTTGTTCCCTTTTTAAGCCATGCACAAACAAGGAAACCCTAACATGCACTATTATAAAAAGATACCAAAATCCAAACCATGGACCATCTCTGACACTCCCTCTCACAACTCAAAAAAAAGGCACAAACTAAAAAACCATAAACTCTCAATACACTCAAGACAACAAACAGAACTCTCACTCTCACTGACCACGACAAGAACCATCATCACCCTCTCTCTCGACCAAAAACAGCCTCTCTCCACCATAACAAAACCCTAACTCACAACAACAAGTGCCCGCAACCGATTCAAACATCAACAAACCCCCCTGCCAATTAAAAAACTACACATTCCTTCACGAAAAGGAACAGCCACGTTAACATCAGCCCCCCTCCACCGAGAACTAGCCAGCATAACCCTCATTCATCGAGAATCAACCAGAAAACCAACCCTCATTCATTGAGAACCAACTAGCAAGTAACAAACCCTAAACCAGCAAACCGTGAACCCTTCACGTCAAACACAAGCATCACCGAGCTCACAACAGCCCCTAATACCCTCACTAGCCGAGCACACAGCAGCTCACGGTACCAATAAACCTCAACAAAAAAAACACTAACCAAGTTAACCAAACCAACCATCAAACCGTGAGTCAGATCACCAAAAATAATCCCAAAAACGGTCCCAAAACAGTCCCAAAAATAACCTCCAAATATCAACAAAAACAATGGAGAAAACAGCAGCAAAAACAGTCCAAAACATCGACGGAAGATGGAGAAAACAGCAAGCAAAACAGCAGTGAAACCGAATCAGAAAACCAGAAAAGTTACGGAGTATTAACCCTTCCGGCGACAATGTAACGCACTTCTGAGGAGCAACTTAAAAGGTAAGACCTGAGGGCCCCATTTACTATTTATCTTTTCAATTATTCCTTGTTGATCACTCGCATGCATCGTTATGTTTTACGTATAGTTTCATTTATGTTGAGTTAATGATTGCGTGTTATCTCTTGCGATATATCAGATGGAAACCCATACGTAAATTCCGTAGCCGAATCCGAATGGACAAAAGTGTGGTCTGTACTTGGGATACAACTCCACGTACCGCTTGGGAAACTTCTAAGCACGTGTTTCATTTTGTTATTTAATTTTGTGTTTATTCATTGTTTGTGTTTTATTATTCTGTTATCTACTTTCCGCATGTTATTGCTTTATTTATTTACGCATTGTTAATCTAGTGCGCATGGGCTAATCATGTTGGGTTAAAGGTCCTCCATTTGAGGGAAATGCCTAAAGGCTACCTTTACCACGATGTTTTGCCGCGCCGGATGAAGTATACTTGATTGAATGTGAAATACGTTCAATCGGGCATGCGAGGTCCCATATCGATGTTAACCTTGGTTGCATATCTTTTATTATTCCGTTATCTACTTTCCATATGTTATTGCTTTATTTATTTACGCATTATTAATCTAGTGCGCATGGGATAATCATGTTGGGTTAAAGGTCCTTCGTTTGAGGGAAATGCCTAAAGGCTACCTTTACCATGATGATTTGTCGCGCCGGACGAAGTATTCTTGATTGAATGTGAAATACGTTCAATCGGGCATACGAGGTCCCATTAGATGTTGGCATTGGTCGCATCTCTTTTATTATTCCGTTATTTACTTTCTGCATGTTATTACTTTATTTATTTACGCATTGTTAATCTAGTGCGCATGGGCTAATCATGTTGGGTTAAAGGTCCTCCGTTTGAGGGAATCGCCTAAAGTCTACCTTTACCACGATGTTTTGTCGTGCCGGATGAAGTATACTTGATTGAATGTGAAATACGTTCAATCGGGCATACGAGGTCCCATATAGATGTTGGCATTGGTCGCATCTCTTTTATTATTCCGTTATTTACTTTCTGCATGTTATTGCTTTATTTAGTTATGCATTGTTAATCTAGTGCGCATGGGCTGATCGCGTTGGATTAAAGGTCTTCCATTTGAGGGAAATGACTCAAGGCTACCTTTACCACGATGTTTTGCCGCGTCGGACAAAGTATACTTGATTGAATGTGAAGTACGTTCAATCGGGCATACGGAGTCCCATATAGATGTCGGCCTTGGTCGTATCTCTTTTATTATTCTGTCATTTACTTTCTGTATGTTATTCTGTCTATTTACTTTTACGTCATCATTTGGTACGCATGGGCTAATCGCGTTGGATTAAAGGTCCTTCATTTGAGGGAAATGCCTAAAGGCTACCTTTACCACAATGTGTTGCCGCACCGGGTATACAAGATCACATATGGACGTTGGCCAAAGCTCTTGGTCACACCATTCTTCTGTTGATCTTGTTATTCACCTTTTTTGGTTGTCATTTTTCATTTTTCACTTCGCATTCATACTGTGTTAATGTTTGAGTATTGCCTCTCGCGGTATATCGGATGGAAACCCAGACATAAATTATGTAGCTGAATTCGAATGGACGGTAGTGCGGTCTGTACTTGGGATACAACTCCACGTACCGCTTGAAAAAATTCTTGCGCACGCGTTTATGTCATTTTAGATACCACTTTGGTAATCTCGTTCGAACGCGTTCTCAAACGCTACATGAACGCCTGCATTCTGCCTCATTTTCATTCGAATGCATTTCCGAACGCTATATGAACGCATGCATTATGTTTATCGTTCGAACGCATTTTCGAACGCTACACGAACGCACATACAGTGAACATACCTTCTTTCATCATATTTTATGCATGCTTGCTTCTTTGATCATTTCTTTTATAACATGCACTGGATTATTTTCCATTATTATTAGCATTTCGATTATTATTATTTATTTACATTTTTTCACTTCCTTGTTTAATATGTTTATGGAATCATGCATTTGTCTTCTTTTTTTATTTATTTACGTTTATGGGTGTGCAAACTTGTGTGTTGATTAAATTATCTTGTGTGTTATACTATTGCATAAATCATTTCATTACAATTGGCATAAGTAAGGGACCATTCTGAACCCAACGGTTTGAGGTCTTCCCTTGCGAGGGGTGAGTGCGGCCTTAAATCATTTCCCAGTTCACACTGGGTGGTGACTCATTTATTCTCAGGTTTAGTCCCTCGTGGGCTACTCCGTACTCCCAACCGGGCCGCGAGCCCGGACAGCATTGTTGTACCTATGTACTATGTCAACAGTCTGGCGACTCCACTGGGGATAGAGAATCGGCCCCGAAATAATGTCATGTAATGTTTGTGATTTTTACTTTAGTTAACCTTGTCTCATATATTTTGCATATCCTTTCTTACCTTGATGGAATCATGTATCGTGAAGTCATTTTCGCTCGAAGCGGCGAATCGTTATATGGTATCATCACTCGTTGGCACATACCTTAAGGTATAAAAAATGTGCGCTCACTTGGTCGCTGAGTGGGGAGACCTAGTTGTGGGCATCCCTTCACCGGCGGGAGCCTTTAGCTATACTCCTATAAACCCGTATGTGAACCATAGTTGTATAACTATAGAAGCCACATTTTTATGCTTGTATTTGGGACCATCATCATTTGGATCCAGTCGAACTTCTTGTCATAGGATACGAACTTGTTGGGCCATTTAAACTGGGATGAGTTTATGTCTTATGACGATTGGGCCAAAAGCTTCCAAAATGCCAATGGGCCACTTTATGTTTGGGCCCTCTATCATTTGAAGTTGTTTAGCCACGTTATCACAAAAGTGTAAACATGTTGGGCCTTTTGCAACTGGGACAAGTTTGCACCTCGAGATAACATGATTGAATGCTTTAAAATGATAATGGGCCAACTTGTATGGAACCTTAATGGGCTTAGAAAACCCAATCATAATTTAAATATGCTAGAAGCATGAGTCTGATATCCACACTGGCTTTCATCCAGGAAGGATACGCCTTGTTATGGCATATTATTTACTTTGGATACCATCAAGTTCATCCTCATGACCACGGTTGCCGAAAGCCAATTCGTCATTCTAGACAATGGCACGATCTCATAACAGGCGTAGCCAATGTTGTAAATGGGCGGCCTTTGTCTTTTACCGATGAAAAGGGACTGAAGCGACCAAGGTTCACCCCGTAGCATAGAAGAGAGCGATTTTGTGTACCTTGCATCAGTGTATAGAATAAGCCTTATCTAGAACCAAAAATAGGCTTACCCCGAGTGTGGGAGAAATAAAGTTGGAAGGATATACTCTGTTTTGATAACCTTATGCATCTTATATATCGCACGTATACATGTACCATGTTAACTCGAAGTTTTAAAGCCACCATAGATACCCGTTGGGTTAGAGAAGAATGAAGACTCATCAAAAAACAGTTAGCGAACATGAGTGAGTCAGATAACGAGGGTTCTCGCATGGATCAGCTAGAGACTAACCTCACGAAGATTACCTAGCAGTTGCAAGCTTTGACCACCGATGTGGCCAATATGGCAGTGCCACGTGCATGAGGGGCATGAAACCCTGATAACATCATGCGTGAAGAGCCTCCGAACAGGATGAGTGATGAGATCCCTGTTTTTGATGATGACATGGCTGAGTATACCACGGGAAAGGTAGCCGAGTCTCAGGCAGAATTGCAGAAACTCAGAGATCAGGTAGAGTCAGTTACCTGTAAGATGAGGGTTAAGCATGAGGATTTACTAGACTACAAAGAGATGACTTTTGAGGAGCAGCTGCCTTCTCAGTTCAAATGCCCGACATAGCCAAGTTCAACGGGAACGGGGATCCGAGGGTCCATCTCCTGCAGTATGTTTCTGTGATAAGTTCGGTGGGTCTGTCGAAGCGTCAGGTTCAGAAGATGTTCGAGATGTCACTAGAAGGGGCACCCGTGGTGTGGTATCACGGCCTGGAGAGAAAGGTCAATGATGATTGGAGGGCACTGGCTGAGGCCTTTCTGGATCAATATGTCACGAATTTGGAAATCGACTTGTCTCTCCGCGACTTGGAGAATACCAAACAGAAGCTGGATGAGAGCTTCAAGGATTATGTAGATCGATGGAGGAGCCAGCTTTTGAAGATGCAGACTCGACCCTCAGAGAATGACCTGATCAAGATGATCATCAAGGGTACTAAGCCCTCTATTTACGGCAAGTTGAAGAGGATGACCTCTATGATTGGCGATTTTCGACAGTTGAGGGAGACTGTTATGGACATTAAGGAGGAAGAAGCTGAGAATAGGAAGTTTTATGGCCTGAATATGAGGACCATTGTGGGGCCTTCAGGAACCAAGCCCGCTTCTGCTGAAGTTGTCGCCATCAGGAATAAGCGATTTTCTAACCTTGGTAAGCCTTTATCTAAGGTGCTTGAGAAGTTGAAGAGATTTTGACTCCTAAAACCCTTATAAGCTAGACCATTTCCCAACCCTCCACCACCACACCTCAATATGAACCTATATTGTCATTACCACCAGTAAAAAGGCCATGACACCGACAATTGCGCCCGCCTAAGACATGAAATCCAAGACCTCATCGACTCCACAAAATACCCGACCCAGAAAAAGAGCAACCCAACACACACAGAAACCCCCTACCCAACTATCACTCTGTTCCACCACTCACCTACATGATTAACTCCGGCCTACTCGAAAGCCTTGTCCTCCAAACCCTTGACCGCCAAGCCTTTTGCCTGGGGATATGGGATAGCAGTAGTGAGGAGGAAATGGAGCAAGGGAAGAATTTCTAGGAGAGTTTCTCAAGAAGTGATGAAGATGAGGTGAAGGGGATGACACGCAGTGGGCGTTTTTACAGTGATGTAGCGGAGAAAGGCAAGGAAGTGTTGGTAGAAGGCAGAGAAGTGGCAGAGTATACGGGTAATGCTGAGGGAGATATAGTGTTGCGTCAATTGAAGAAGACGCGGGAATAGATGAGCATTTGGGAGTTATTGTGTGCATCTCATGAGCACAGGCGCGCCTGGTGGAGGCTTTGAGTAAGATAGTGGTACCGGAAGATGCCAATCCCACAATGTTCGTAGGGTCGGTACAGAAGGAAACTTGTAGGTGATAATATTTTCTGAGGAAGAACTCATGTTGGAGGGAATAGATTATAATAGGCCATTGTTCATAAGAGCGGAAGTGAAGGGAAAGAGGACATCTTGTGTGATGGTGGATGATGGCTCATCTATCAATGTGTGCCCTTTAAAGATTATGTCGAGGTTGGGTATGAAGGTGATAGATTTGAGTCCCTCCAACATGTCTATCAAGGCGTATGATGACAGTAAGCGGGGGAGTAGAAGGCATTTTTGTTGCGGTAGTCAAAGTGAGCCCAATAGAGGATGAGTTTGAGTTCACGGTGCTTGACATCCCGGCCACTTTCGCTTTGCTATTGGGAGGGCCATGGTTTCACAAGCTTGGGGGCGTGCCCTCCACTTTGCATCGGGTCATTAAGTTTCCGTACGGTGGGGAGATCATCACCATCAGAGCTGAGGTAGACAATGATGTGGCCACTTTGGAGATACAGCTTTCACGAGGTTCCAGGTGGTGGCAAACTTTGAGGAGTGGGTGGATCCTAAGGTAGCTAGGATCATGGAGAAGATGAAGTTCGAGTCGGGCACAGGTTCGAGTGTTGGAGGAGCACTGTCAGACTTCAAGGGGCAGACCACTAAGAGAGGATTGGGATATAAATCCGACGAGGATAAGCCGAAGACTAAGAAGAAAGGGTTGAAGCTGACAGATTACTTCGTGTGAAGCTATGGGGTATCAAGGAGAGCCTGAACCAGTGGAAGTCAACGGGATCATGGTACCAGGATTTGAGATCTTCCAGGACGTGATGGGCAAGAAGCCGCGGCAGAAGAAGTTACAAAGGAGGAAGACAAATGGAAGAGGAGCTGATGCAGTTAGAGAGTCTGACGCTCGAGGAAAGTAAGGAGACCGAAGAAGACGAGGCTACAAGTGACGAAGATGTTATTTCCCTGATTTATTTGATTGTAATCATGCATTCGATAATAATAAAGACATTCATTTCGCTTACTTGCCTAAGTCTTTTCCTCCTAACTTGCATCGTAACACGTATGACATGAGCATATTTGACATTAACTCCACTAAAACAAACACATTCAACCTTGGTACGCTTGAAAGCCCCAAGGAAATTCTAATTGCAACTGAGGTTACCTCTGAGGAGCGGAAGGAATTAGAGGGAATGTTAATCAAATATGCTAATGTATTCGTTTGGTCCTACGAGGACATGCCATGAGTAGATAGAAGTATCGCCCAACACGTAATACTGACTTATCCGAACATGGGACCAGTAAAGTAGAAGCTCCGAAGGATGAGACCTGAGTGGGCCGAAAAGGTTAGAGAATAAGTTAAGAAGCAGATAGACGTGGGATTTCTAGAAGTAGTGAAGTACCCCGAGTGGTTAGCAAATATCGTGCCAGTGCCGAAGAAAGATGGGAAGGTCAGAATGTGCGTAGATTATAGAGACCTTAACAAAGCTTGCCCAAAAGATGATTTTCATTTACCGCATATTGACGTACTGGTTGATATCGCGGCTTTATCTTCCATGTACTCATTCGTGGATGGGTTCTCAGGATATAATCAGGTCCTTATGGCTGAAGAAGACAAGCATAAGACTGTCTTTGTCACTGAGTGGGGCACGTATTGTTACAAGGTGATGCTGTTTGGGCTCAATAATGCAAGAGCCACTTATCAACGGATGGACACTACGTTATTCCATGACTTGATACATAAGGAGATCGAAGTATATGTGGACGACATGATGGTAAAGTCAGAAACGAGAGTTGGACATATTGAAGCGCTAGAGAAGTTCCTTCAAAAAGTCGACAAATACAACCTACGACTAAATCCTAAGAAGTGTGTGTTTTCGGGGTAACATCGGGAAAGTTACTAGGACATACGGTAGGAATGGGAGGAATAGAAGTAGACCTTGAGAAGATCAAATCGATTACCGAAATGCACGTGCCGAAGACAGAGAAAGAAGTTAGAGCCTTTCTCGGGAAAATTCAATACATCACTCAATTCATCGCTAAGCTGACGTTAGTATGCGAGCCCATCTTCAAGTTGTTGAGGAAAGACCAATCGGTGAAGTGGAATGGGCAATGCCAAGAAGCCTTTGACAAGATCAAAGAATACCTAGTGAAACCTCCTGTCTTGAAACCACCAAGACTCGGCAAACCCTTAGTGCTGTATTTGGCCATTGAACCCGAAGAGCTGGGGGCAATGATGGTACAAGCAAATGAGCGGGGGAGATTAGAGTAGGGTTAGAACATGCAGTCTACTACCTCAGTAAGAAGATGCTTCCGTATGAAGCCCGCTATCAAGAAGTAGAAAAGATCTGTTTGGCGGTAGTGTGGGCTTCCAGAAAGTTGCGTCATTACTTCCAATCCTACAAGATCCAAGTGGTAGCAAATGAGAATCCCTTAAAGTATCTGCATTTGGTACCCTCGCTAGTATGGAAGTTAGGTAGATGGATGGTATTGCTGACGGAGTTTGATATTGAATATCTCACCTCTAAGGTAATCAAATGGCGAGCCATAGTGGAGTTCCTTGCATTACAACCTATAGAAGGAGATCAATACAAGTTTGAATTCCCAGACGAGGAAATCCAGGCAATAATGGTCCAAGGATGGAAGATGTACTTCGACGGAGTGGTGAATTACAAATGAGACGGAATATGGAATCGTGATAGTAACCCCCAAAGGAGAGAACCTTGCCTATGGCCAAGAGGCTGACGTCGGAGTAACCAACAACATGGCTGAGTATGAAGCATGCGCCTTTGGGTTGACAGCACTAATAACCTTAGGAGCTAAGGATGTAGAAGTCTATGGAGACTCGATGTTGGTAGTCTGACAGATGCAATGAGAAAGAGAATTGAAGGAAGAACGGTTGAGACCCTACCTATTTCATCTCAGGAAGCTGGCACATGCTATCCCCGACTGTAAATTACAGCACTTGCCGCGAGAAGAGAACCAAATGGCATACGTGTTAGCCACCCTAGCTGCAACTTGGGAGAACCCGGAGAAATTGGTGATGAGACCTCTAGTGTTAACGACAGCAAGCAGGCCCAGTTACGAGATAGAAAGGATCTTGGAAGTAGAAGTCGACGATAGAAAACCTTGGTACTATGATATTCAATAATACCTGGAACGTGGGGAATTCCAGGAGAAGCCGGTAGGAAGGACATGATAGCCATTCAGAATTTAGCTTCTCAGTATGTGATTTGAAGGGAGAACTAAACAAGAGACAAGCTAATGGCATCCAGCTAAAGTGTTTAGAAATGAATAGGCTCGGAAAGCGATGGAAGAAGTACACGCCAGGAGTATGTGGACCGCACATGAACATAATGAATTTGTCCCGCAAGATAGTGAGGCAAGGCTTCTGCTGGTCGACCATGGAAGCTGACAGAGCGAAACTGGTAAAGCATTGTCATGATTGTCAAGCGCACGGTAACTTGAACCATTTGCCGCACACGGAGTTGCACAGACTGTCAGAGCCGTGGCCTTTTTCGGCATGGGGAATTGACATGATCGGAGAAATTCGACCACACGCATCAAATGTGCATCGTTTCATAGTAGTGGCGGTAGACTACTTTTCGAAATGGGTGGAAGCCGAGTCGTTTCGTAATGTTACAGCGAAGCAGATGACGAAGTTCATAGCCCGGAACATCGTATGTCGATATGGAATGCCACATCACGTAGTAACAGACAACGGAGTCCAGTTTCAAGGAGAAACAAAGGCGATGTTACAGAAGTATAGGATAGCACATCACAAGTCATCACCCTACAGGCCACAATCAAATTGGGCGGTAGAGGCAGCCAATAAAACGATAAAGAAAATACTAGCCAAGATGACAGAGAGTTACAAAGACTGGGCGGACAAACTGATGTATGCCCTGTGGGGGTACAGAACTTCTGTGAGAATGGCAACGAGAGCCACGCCTTATTTTTTGGTCTACGGAATGGAAGTAGTATTACCGGTGGAAATTGAGATACAGTCAATGCGGGTAATAGCAGAGGCAGAACTACCCGAACAAGAGTGGGCCTCGCAGACATTCGAACAGTTAGCATTACTAGATGAGAAGAGAATGAAGTCTTTACACCATATGCAGGTATATCAGAAGAGGTTGGCTCGAGCATTCAACAAAAAGGTGCGCCCTACCAAGATTAGAGAAGGTGATCTAGTACTCAAGCAGTCAAAGCCGTCGACAATGGACCCAAGAGGAAAGTTCAGACCCAACTGGGAAGGGCCATATATAGTCAAGAAAGTGATGGGGAATGGGGCAGTGAGACTGTCAGATTTAGAAGGGAACGAGTTCACCGAGCCTATCAACGTGGACAGGTTGAAGTAATATTTTGCCTGAGGAAGAGAAAACCAAGCGATCACCGGAAGAACTGACGGAAAGCCTAACCCAGCGGAATAGAAAACACATCTATGCATGCATGCTTACACGTCACATACTTGTAATTTTTTGTTTTGTGTTCGTAGATTTCGAAGAAAATAAGGAAAAGCGGCAAATACAAGCAATTCGGGAGCAGCAAACACATTACCAGCAGTTTCGGGAATGAATCCCAGGGTCGAGGCCCACACTATCAGCAGTTGGAAGGAAGAATTCCAGTGGAGTTGAAAAAAAAAAGTCCTTAATGGTTAGACATAAGTCTGATGATGAAATTGTTTGCTTCAGGGTGAAACCTTAGAAACGATAAGCTCGTGATGAACTCTCACCCGATATTTTGAGTAGTTGATCTTGGCTAGACTCGTGAGCACTTAACTATAAGATCTTAGCAGTGAAAGCCTGAGTAGTTGGCAAGGTGACTAGTTGAAGAGATTACGGATCGATGAATGACCGTTCGCTTAGATGTCTATCCTGACTTGCTTGAGTTACGATGTGTGGTATGGTTGAAAATGAAAGAAAAGTCTCTAAAGAAAAAAATATAAACCACCTATAACCGATAAGCGTGAAGCTACGCATGGGTGAGTATTAGGACCACCATGAGGAGAAATGCTACCTTAAAGGGTAGGTGTGTTGAAAAAAAAAGACGAAAGCAAAGAAAAATAAAACCATACCACATTGAGCACAGAAAAGCAATTACGGAGCATAATCGAGACATTTAGGTTAGTTTGCCCATCGATCCCATTCTTTGAAACAAAATCATTGAGTTGGCTTACCTAAGGATCAAGTTGTAAAAGAACATGGGCACACACACACTTTGAGTCTGGTCCAGATCATTTATTCAAACGCTCGGATTTGAGTTGCATCGAGTACTTTGAAGTTTCTCTGGTTTCGACACTGGGCATCCTTTGAGGGCAATAATATGTATAACTATTAGACTATTTCGTAAAAGGCAGTATAGTATGTTGGTATGGATCGTCACAGCACGTGATCTACCTTGACCTAGTGCAAGCAGCGAAGAACAGAAAGATAAACTGAGTCTGGGGGTGACCAGTCTACCCTTTTTCATGCAGTAACGATTTGGGAATGGACCACCTCATAGTAACGGTTCGGGAATGGACCGCCTCTCATAAAGTAACGGTTCGGGAATGGACCACCTCATACAGTAACGGTTCAGGAATGGACTACCTTACAGTAACGGTTCGGGAATGGACCACTTCTCACAATAACGGTTTGGGAATGGACCACCTCTCATAAAGTAACGGTTCGGGAATGGACCACCTCATACAGTAACGGTTCGGGAATGGACCACCTCACAGTAACGGTTTGGGAATGGACCACCTCATAAAGTAACGGTTCGGGAATGGACCACCTCACAGTAATGGTTCTGGAATGGACCACCTCTCACAGTAACAGTTCAGAAATGGACCACCTCACTGTAACGGTTCGGGAATGGACCACCTCTCATAAAGTAACGGTTCGGGAATGGACCACCTCTCACAAAGTAACGGTTCGGGAATGAACCAGGGGTCGAAGCACATCACCACCATCAACTCAATTTGAAGCATCTCAGAATAACATGTAAGTTAAACAACAGCTAGCGAGCCAGATAAGTAAAAATGCATGCATGACTTTGATAGGACTGTCATTGTCACACACTGCACAAGTCCCATCAAAGTGAGGGGCGACTATAGACACTGTATTTTTGCATAGAAGCCCGATGATGAGCCTCGTATGGAGGCACTACCCGATAAGTTGTGGAAGTCGCGGGAAACAGATGTCGGAAGGGAAAATTCAAAAATAAGTACATCATCAGATTTAATTCGTTTGTTTGGTCTCGGGTTTGCTCGATGGATCTCCATTTTAAATGTTAGCTTCGGCCCAAAATCCCTGCAACCCACACCAAGCCATACGCCCAATCCCACACACACACACAAGCCACACGCCCAAGCCCACAAAAATCCAAGCCACACGCCCAAGGCCCACAAAATCCAATCCAAAATATTCAAATCACATTTAACACATGCCAAAATCTAAATAAATCACCTTCCAAATTAAAAATATTCCCCCACCAAAAATACACAATATTCTTTCCTTAAAATAAATTAATTAAATACACCCCATAATTGCTTGATTTGTTCCCTTTTTAAGCCATGCACAAACAAAGAAACCCTAACATGCACTATTATAAAAAGAGACCAAAATCCAAACCTTGGACCCTCTCTGGAACTCCCTCTCACAACTCAAAAAAAAGGCATAAACTAAAAAACCCTAAACTCTCGATACACTCAAGACAACAAACAGAACTCTCACTCTCACTTACCACGACAAGAACCATCATCACCCTCTCTCTCGACCAAAAACAGCCCATCTCCACCATAACAAAACCCTAACTCACAACAACAAGTGCCCGCAACCGATTCAAACATCAACAAACCCCTCACTCCCTGCCGATTAAAAAATTGCACCTTCCTTCACGAAAAGGAACAGCCACGTTAACACCAGCCCCCCTCCACGGAGAACTAGTCAGCAGAACCCTCATTCACCGAGAATCAACCAGCAAAACCAACCCTCCTTCACCAAGAACCAACCAGCAAGTAACAAACCCTAAACCAGCAAACTGTGAACCTTTCATGTCAAACACAAGCATCACCGAGCACACAACAGCCTCTAATACCCTCACTAGCTGAGCACACAGCAGCTCACGGTACCAATAAACCTCAACAAAAAAACCTAACCATGTTAACCAAACCAACCACCAAACCGTGAGTCAGATCACCGAAAATAATCCCAAAAATGGTCCCAAAACAATCCCAAAAATAACCTCCAAACAGCAGCAAAAACAATGGAGAAAACAGCAGTAAAAATAGTCCAAAACAGCGTTGGAAGACGGAGAAAATAGCAAGCAAAACAGCAGCAAAACCGAATCAGAAAACCAGAAAACTTACGGAGCATTAACCCTTCCGGCGACGACGTAAATCATTTTCTGATGAGGAACTTAAAAGGTAAGACTTGAGGGCCCCTTTCATTATTTATCTTTTCAATTATTCCTTGTCGATCACTCGCATGCATCATTATATTTTACGTATAGTTTCATTTATGTTGAGTTAATGATTGCGTGTTATCTCTTGCGGTATATCAGATGGAAACCAAGACGTAAATTCTGTAGCCGAATCCGAATGGATGGTAGTACGGTCTGTACTTGTGATACAACTCCACGTACCGATTAGGAAACTTCTAAGCACGTATTTCATTTTGTTATTTAATTTTGTGTTCATTCATTGTTTGTGTTTTATTATTCTGTTATCTATTTTCCGCATGTTATTGCTTATTTATTTACGCATTGTTAATCTAGTGCGCATGGGCTAATCATGTTGGGTTAAAGGTTCTTCATTCGAGGAAAATGCCTAAAGGCTACCTTTACCACGATATTTTAATGTGCCAGACGAAGTATACTTGATTGAATGTGAAATACGTTCAATCGGGCATACGAGGTCCCATATAGATGTTGGCCTTGGTCGCATCTCTTTTATTATTCCGTTATCTACTTTTCGCATGTTATTTCTTTATTTATTTATGCATTGTTAATCTAGTGCGCATGGGCTAATCATGTTGGGTTAAAGGTCCTCTGTTTTAGGGAAATGCCTAAAGGCTACCTTTACCACAATGTTTTGCCGCGCCGGACGAAGTATACTTGATTGAATGTGAAATACGTTCAATTGGGCATACGAGGTCCCATATAGATGTTAACATTGGTCGCATCTCTTTTATTATTCCGTTATGTACATTCCGCATGTTATTGCTTTATTTATTTACGCATTGTTAATCTAGTACGCATGGGCTAATCATGTTGGGTTAAAGGTCCTCCGTTTGAGGGCAACTCCTAAACGCTACCTTTACCACGATGTTTTGCCACGCCGGACGAAGTATACTTGATTGAATGTGAAATACGTCCAATCGGGCATTCGAGGTCCCATATAGATGTCGGCATTGGTCGCATCTATTTTATTATTCTGTTATTTACTTTTTGCATGTTATTACTTTATTTAGTTATGCATTGTTAATCTAGTGCGCATGGGTCGATCACGTTGGATTAAAGGTCCTTCATTTGAAGGAAATGCCTAAAGGCTACCTTTACCACGATGTTTTGCCACGTCCGATAAAATATACTTGATTAAATGTGAAGTACGTTCAATCGGGCATACGAAGTCCCATATAGATGTCAGCATTGGTCGCATTTCTTTTATTATTCTGTCATTTACTTTCTGCATGTTATTCCGTCTATTTACTTTTGCATCGTCATTTGGTGCGCATGGGCTAATCGCGTTGGATTAAAGGTCCTCCATTTGAGGGAAATGCCTAAAGGCTACCTTTACCATAATGTTTTACCGCGCCGGGTATACAAGATCCCATATGCATGTTGGCCAAAGCTCTTAGTCACACCATTCTTCTGTTGATCTTGTTATTCGCCTTTTTTGGTTGTCATTTTTCATTTTTCACTTCGCATTCATACTGTGTTAATGCTTGAGTATTGACTCTCGCGGTATATCGGATGGAAACCCAGACAAAAATTTTGTAGCCGAATCCGAATGGACGGTAGTGCGTTCTGTACTTGGGATACAACTCCACGTACCGCTTGAAAAAATGCTCGTGCACGCGTTTATGTCATTTTAGATACCACTTTGGTAATCTCGTTCGAACGCGTTCTCAAACGCTACACGAACGCATGCATTCTGCCTCATTTTCGTTCGAACGCATTTCCGAACACTATACGAATGCATGCATTCTGTTTACTGTTCGAACGCGTTTCCGAATGCTACACGAACGGACATACAATGAACATACCTCATTTCATCATATTTTATGCATGTTTGCTTCTTTGATCATTTCTTGTATATCATGCACTGGATTATTTGCCATTATTATTAGCATTTCGATTATTATTATTTATTTACATTTTTGCATTTCTTTGTTTAATATATCTATGGAATCATGCATTTGTCTTCTTTTTTTATTTATTTACGTTTATGGGTGTGCAAACTTGTGTGTTAATTAAATTATCTTGTATGTGTTGCATAAGGCTTGGTTATACTATTGCATAAATCCTTTCATTACAATTGGCATAAGTAAGGGACCATTCTGAACCCAACGATTTGAGGTCTTCCCTTGAGGGGTGAGTGCGGCCTTAAATCATTTCCCAGTTCACACTGGGTGGCGACTCATTTATTCTCTGATTTAGTCCCCCGCGGGCTACTCTGTACTCCCAACCGGGCCGTGAGCCTGGAGAGCATCGGCGTACCTCTGTACCATGTCTACAACCTTGCGTAAAACTCTTGGTTGCGAGTGAGCCACGGAAATTCGTTATTAGTGAAAAGCTTCAAGTGCGGCTTGGGGGAATGGACGTAGGCATTGTTAGCCGAACCATTATAAATCTCAATATCGTTTTCTCTATCTTTATACTCTTTACATATTGCGAGTTTTATTTATTACATGCTTATATATTTAGAAACTTGCATATAGGTTGTTTTCTTACAATAGAGAAAACTGACCTTAAGCATTAATTGGTGAAAGAGCTTAAAATCGGCAAAGATTTTTAATTCCGCATATTTTAGCCGTAACCAATTCACCTCCCCCCCCCCTCTTGGGTATAGAGTTTGGTTTATCACTATTGCTTATAGGTAATTTCAGTTGGTATCAGAGCGAGGTATTATCAATAAAGACCTAACCGTGTGAGAATAGATCATGGCATCTACAAGCAACTCATCAAATCTTACCGAAGGATTTTCAACAACTAGACCTCCATTTTACACCGGAACCGATTACATCTATTGGAAAATGAGAATGTTGAACTACCTTCTAGCCGTTGATCCGCCATCTTATTTGGTAATTACACGGGGCGAAAAAGGGCCAACGAAGAAGGATACCAATGGCGTTGAGATTCCAAGGCCTACTCTAGAATGGGATAATGAAGATTTAAAACAAGCCTCACAAAATGCTAAGACACTCAACCAACTCCTTTGTACTATTGATCGGAGTCAAATAAACAAGCTTCCGGAGTGTGGAAATGCATATGATTTGTGGAAGTCTTTGGAAATGGTCAACGAGGGCACAAGCCAAGTGAAGGAATCGAAGATCAATCGGTTTATGTGCGAATTGGATAATTTTAAGATGGAATCCGGGGAAGAAATTGATCATATGATTTCGAGATTCACAATCATCATCAATCATTTAGGCGCCTTGGGAAAAATAATTGGGCCAACATATCAAGTGAAGAAAATTCTCATATCACTTCATAAGGAATATAGAAGCTACACCTCCTCCATTAGAGAAGCAAACGACATTAACATCTTAAAGTTAGATGATTTGGTCGGTAAATTGCTCGAGTATAAAGTGGAGATCACAATGGATCAAAAGGAGGAAGATGAGAAGAGAACAAGGAAAAATCTTACCTCAAAAGCAAGAATAAGAGATTACTCAAGCTCAAGTGAAAAGGATAATGATGATGAGTTGTCAATAATAACCAACAAGGTCAATAAGATCCTCAAATTCGCAAAGCTTAAAGGAAAATCAAAGACAGATGAAAAGAAAGAAGAAAAATGGTCGCGGAAGAACAAGAAAATTGTTTGCTATGAATGCAACAAACCGGGTCATATAGCTATTGATTGCCTATTGAGGAAAATGAAAGGAAAGTCCAAGAAAAGCATTGAAAGCTACTTCAACTTGGAGCGATAGCAGCTCAAGCTCATCCGAGGAGGAAGAAATCCAAGTCAAAGACAAAACATTAGCTTTCATGGCCATCGATGATGAAAATTTATTCTTTGAAAGTGAAGAAGAAGAGGTACACAACTCTCAAGATTATAATGATTTACTTAATGCATTTAATGATTTAAATGAGTTGTGTGATGTGCTTAAGAAGAAATTAAAATCGGTTAAAATGAGCATTCATCACTTAAAAATGATCATGCATCTTGTATGGATAAATTTCATGTTTTAGATAATGAGTTTACTTGCTTAAATGCTAAACATGAAAAAGAAATAGCATGCTTAAATGATGAAAATAAATGTTTAAAAGATAAGAAGCTAGAACTAGAAAATAGAATATCTAATATGCCACCTAGCTCAAAAACATGTGGATGTGAATCTATTATGAATGAAAATATTTTATTAAACAAAAAGGTTATAGATTTACAAAACAGTGTTAGTAAATTCACATTGGGACAGAAAAATTTTAATATGCAAATTGGATCCCAAAAATATGCATTTAAAAGAGAATGATTAGGATATATATCTTATATTAAAAGAAAATTTATGAATAATTATTTTGTTAAGGCATCATATTCTCATGCTAATATTGTTATCAATGAAAATGTCACATGTCATGCATGTAATAGAAATGGACACAAAATTTTTGAATGCATGAACAAGAATGTGATAAAAAAAAATGCATGGATTCCTCAAGGAATCAAGTTTAACTCCAATGGACCCAATAAAGGTTGGGTCCCAAAATGCAATTCACAATCTTGTAGGGGGAGCTTTGGTAAGGATCTTAAATAGAATTACAAATTGATCCCAAAAGGCTCAAAAAAATGAGGAATCGCAACGGTAAATGTAAAATCCGTATTCACGGAAACATTGGTACCGTTTCCTCTAAACTATGTGTGTATGCTTATTTCAAATTGGTATAAATATTTTTTGAAGCATACAAGTGATTAGGTAATGTATTCAAACTTCTATTGGTATCAATTGTTCATTTGATATCATTAAATGCCTTAATCATACATTTAAACCTCATTTTATATCAATAAGTATCACATTGAATTTATTAAGTTAAATAACATATATGTGAATGCTTGATTGATTTGCATCGAATATGCCTTTGCCATGTAACATAATTTGAATGAAAATGAAATGCATATATGTTGATATAAATTTTAGGTTGATATCATGAAAAGCATATACATCAACTTAATTTCTCATTGTTATAATGAAAAACATGAATTTTTGATTAAATTGGTATCATAATTATGGGAAGAAATCATTGAAATACATTAATCATTGTTCAAATTGATAATCATGGTATAATTTTTTGAGAATTACATTATGCATGATTTCTACATCTTATGACAAAAAGGGGGAAATGCCAAAATGTGCATATTTTAAAATTTTGGTATCATCATTTAATGCACATATTTAATAGGTATCTCATTTAAATTTAATTTTTTACTTCTCCACTTTTTGATAATGTCTAAGGATGAGAAATCATTTGGAATGAGATTAAAACTTGTTTTAACCTCACCCTTGGATTAAGGTGGAGTAATTATACTATTGTGTTTGTTTAAGTATTATAGAGTTATTTTGAAGACAATCACACATTGAGGGGGAGCTTATATTGATGGGGAGTAAAATCGTCAATATTTGGACTCCTAGAAGCTCACAAGTTTTAAGGGGTTGCCATCATCAAAAATGGGAGATTGTTAGCGACACAATCACGTATTGGATTTTGATGATGTAACGAGAGTGAAGTCTTCGACGCACAAATGCGAGACAATACAAAAAGATGTCGAAGCACACGATGGTGAAGAGCGAAGAATATGAAGACTTGCATACATTGAAGATTTTATATGAAGTCTTAGCTTAAGGCTTTATTTGTAATGTGATTTGAATATTCAAGTGCCTAAGCTCATAGAAAACATGCACATTCACTTAGATGCATTAGGTTCATGTATAAAATGCATTAAAACCTTTATACTTGCATTTTTGGTACAGAGACCGGCATACCGGTCCCTTACCGGTGTCCATACCGGTGAGATGCTGAGTTTTGCATGCTCACTGGAATCGGCACGGACCTTACCGGTCCCATACAGGTCACCATACCGGTGAACCTGAGGATTGCATGGCTACTGGAACCGGCACACACCAAACCGGTCTCCATACTGGTCTCATATGTTGGTCTCTAAGATCAATCTCAAGGATCTAATAAACATAAAATGAGTGTGAATACGCAAAGAAGTAGCGAAAATACTTACATTGATCGGAATGGATGTAGGTGTAGAGTTCAAAAATTTCCTCTTTTGAAATTACTCCAAGCTCCTCCAAAGTTGTATGTTGAAGCTCTAAGCTTGAAGTTTGGGATTCCAAACTCTAGGGAATGTTTCCCTATCACCTTTGTATGATTTAATGTGTGCTAGCACTTGGAAAAATTTACAACAAATTTCTTCCTTTGCTCTTGTTAGTTTCGGCCAAGCCTTGCAAGAGAGGGGAAATTTTCACTTTTTGCCGTGAATGAGAGAGAGAGGAAGAGATGAGTGAAATTTTGTGAAGTGCTAATTGATTTTCCAAAAATCAAATCTTGATATACCAAATCCACATTTGGTAAAAGGTCACTCATCTTTCATTATTAAAACATAAAGTGTCTTACAAGCCACCATCTCATCATCACTAACTTCCATCACCAAAAAGTGATGAGAATGACAAGTGATGTGACTTGTGATGTGACTTGTGGGCTCCACTTGAATTCAAAATCCGAGTGGGCCCGCAAACACATTCCGGGCTCGGGTTTGTTAATTTCGAATTAACGAATTCTCTGTTGCGACTTAATTAAATCAAATTTAATTAAATATTTATGCCTCGTAAAATTATTATCAAAGTCGCTCGCGAATTAATTCCAAATTAATTCGTTCTCCCGAATTAAAATCCAATTTTAATTCTGTTATGAAATCTAATTTCATTTAATATATCGAATATATTATTTTATCGATTAATTCCGAATTAATCGTTCTCTCTCTTTTAATTGAATTTTATCCCAGATAAAATCTTTCCGCAATTAATCCTAGATTAATTTTCTCTCTCTTCTAATTAATCTCAGATTAATTATGTTCGAGTCATACGTCATCGGTGAATCTTCGGGAAGCGACCCATGAGATCCCTGGATATGTTGGCAGTAAATCTGGTCGTCGGACTATCAGAACACGTGCGTACCTGGTACCACGTTCTTACCGATTTACGAGACATGGTTGGCTTCTAGCAAAGCACCGTGCCTACTCAATTCTCCAGAAATATTCTTTAAGGAATATATCATCTTTGTCAGACGTAGTATACGTAGTATTGCGTATTGTGATCCAGTATCAGATGTCACATGCAAGGCCTGGGGCTGGAATAGTGTTTGTCCCGTACGAAGCATATATCGGATCACAAGCAACTAGACTCTATAATCGGATAATCATGACCTTATCATACTATCCGATAGTTGCAACATAATAGAAAACCAGTTATGTATCCATGTGTGATCATCATCTCCATATGACTGAAGTGATACTTTCTTCTTGACATCACACCCAATACACTACGATTCTTAATAAACCCAGAAGAGGCATACACAAAACCTGTTAAAGTCTCGAATGACCAAAACCAAAGCGTATTGATTGTCGCAAGTACTAGCGATGCAAGTCTCAGGTTAAGACCAAATACATCTACCCTGATTCGGATTCCCATAGACACATAGTCATACTACCAATGGGATTCCGAGGGGTCTATCCAGAGCGAAGCTGTTCCCGTACCATCGGTAAATACAACCTTCTATCACACTTGCATAAGTATCCAATACTTAAATATATGAGAACTATGATGTTATGCTCCCACAACGCGCACAAGTGCAATACTAGTCTATTCTGCATTATCGATGTCCAGTCTCGATAATACTACGACTAGGGATATTTAATGATTAAACTTTTGTGGATTGATATTTTCTCATATCCTATTAATCCAGAACTAATCATAATGACTTTTATCATTTATATATTCAAGTAATCTAATTACAAAATGATAAAATTGCAATTTCTATTGTCACATAGTTAATTTGTACAAAAACCACAATGTCTTTTACAAATAGTGACGCTATGGGTCATAATTGTCCAACACCATACCGGTAAGCCTAACGGTAAGTTCCTTTACTGGAACCGGCATGACCTAAACCAGTCAACATACCGGTCTAGCTCTTCATATTGAACACATACTGGAACCAGCAAGGAACAAACCGGTCACCATACCTATTACCATACCGATCTAACGGCTAGTTCTTCAAACGGTAATAAATCCGTTGGAGACCGACATACTGGGTGTCAGAGACCGGCATACTGGTCTCAAAAAGAGTTGTTGGGGCTTGTCTTACATTTTACTATAAATTGAAGCCCCAATTCATTTTTGCCTCACATGAGACATAACACACAACTTTCATATCTTCTCATAGAGTAAAAACAAGAGTGTTTATAAACCTTCTTAATCATATACACTCATACATCAAGCTTACACACACCACACCTTCATATATATTTGTAGTGAGCTTAGATCACTTGGGTAACCAACTCACACAATCTTCTTTATCATTGTGAGTGCCCAAGTGTGTTTTACAACTTATTTATACAAAACACTTACGGTTTGTGAAATCTCATTATTTGGGTAATTGTAAAGGTTTTCGAGTGAGCCTACGTAGAAAACTCAAAGTGTAAAGGTTCGGAGTGCACCTTGCGTAAAACTCTTGGTTGCGAATGAGCCATGGAAACTCGTTATTAGTGAAAAGCTTTAAGTGCGGCTTGGGGGAGTGGACGTAGGCATTGTTGGCCGAACCACTATAAATCTCGGTGTCGTTTTCTTTATCCTTATACTCTTTACATATTGCAAGTTTTATTTATTACATGCTTATATATTTAGAAGCTTGCATATAGGTTGTTTATTACAATAGAGAAAATTGACCTTAAGCATTAATTGGTAGAAGAGCATAAAATCGGCAAAGATTTTTAATTCCGCATATTTTAGCCGTAACCCAATTCACCCCCTCTTGGGTATAGAGTTTGGTTTATCACTATTACTTGTAGGTAATTTCAAATATGAGATAAATGAACTACAACAACATGCCAACTGAATTATCTACACCATTATTAACATCAACTTCAGCCTATCTTCAATTCTTCACATCGTATTAATTGATTACAGATATTTGATCAAACATTTGGTCCCCAGAGGCCAAAAGCTTTAAAAGATGAACACTTGCTTGCAAATTCTATGCACCAAGACACACCTTTATTGACTATATACTGCCAATCACTAAATGGCTTTAAGTTACCATTAAAGTCTGAAAATAACAAAGCAAAGGGCAACTAAAACAAGTTGTTTTTAGTCTCTTTCATGTATTGTGCTATCTTAAATTGCTTTATAAGAAAATGCAAAAGACTCCATTAATGGCAACTTAAAAGGGAAGAAATGGGTTCAAAATGCAGAGGCGCAAGGGCTTATGATTCAATGATGAGGTTTATGTTCATTTCATTCTTTGGCATCTGTGCTTGTGCTCTAAAGCCAGCAGTTTTGGCTTCTGATGCTACTTATTCTGGCAAGTCAGAGAAATGATCAATCACAAGCATGCCAGAAGGAAACTAGATGACATTGGAGGTAAATACTTGAATATCTGCAATTTATGAATTTAATTACAATCAAAATTCATAATAGCAAGTCTAGAAGTCCTAATAAATTTTATGGCTTGTGTAATTTATTGTAGGCTCTATAAGCATAGACTGTGGAATACCGGGAGGTTTCAGCTACCCTGATAGAAAAACAAACATGTGTTACAAATCTGATGTAGAATTTATTAGCAGTGGAGTGAATAAGAACATATCTTCAAAATTCATGTCTGCAGATCTTCAAAGCTCACTTGCAAATGTCAGAAGTTTTCCTGAAGGAAACAGAAATTGTTACACACTTAGACCTCCAGAAGGCAAAGATACAATCTACTTGATAAGGGCTTCTTTTATGTATGGGGATTACGATGATCAGGACATGCTGCCAGAATTTGATCTGTATGTTGGAGTTAATCAATGGGACAGTGTGAAGTTTGACAATGGATCTCATGTTGTAATTAAGGAGATTATACATTCAGCCTTAATGGATGAAATATATGTTTGTCTCCTCAACAATGGTAAAGGAACTCCTTTCATTTCATCATTGGAGCTAAGGCATTTCCATAATTCCACTTACAGAACTCAATCTGGAGCCTTGGTGTTATACCGGCGCCTTGATGTTGGTTCAACAACCGATCAGATAATCAGGTAAAGCACTTTACCAAGTGATTCTATGTGAATGTGATAAATTTCAGGCTGCTTGTATTAGGGAACATAGGTTCTGTATCAAGTAACAATTTTTTTTTTCCACTTAGATATAAAGATGATAGCTATGACCGGATGTGGTTTCCTTACCCGGGTTTTGAATCAATCAATACCTCATTCACCATTGATTCCCTGGTTGAATCTGAGTATAGACTGCCATCAACTGTTATGAAAACCGCTGCCAAGCCAATGAATGTTAACGATTCATTGGAATTCAACTTCGAAATTGGCGATCCAACATTACAGTTCTATGTGTACATGCACATTGCTGAAATTGAAAGACTCCAATTGAAGCAATATAGAGAATTCAGCATACAGCTAAATGGTAACTTGTGGAAGGAGTCAGTTGTTCCTAAGTACCTAAGTTCGACAACTTTACTTAGCGCACAGCCTATGAGAGGAAGCAAGCTCCGTTTTTTGCTCAGCAAAACATCAAAATCTACCCTTCCTCCCATTCTAAATGCGATGGAAATATATGTTAGGCGAGATTTCTTACAAGCATCAACAAACCAAGAAGATGGTATGTTCTTGATCTGTTGTACTTAAAGCATAAGCTATGTTTTGATTTTTAATATTTCTATCATTATCTATCAGTCAATGCAATCATGGACATCAAGTTGATCTATAAAGTGAGTAAAGACTGGCAGGGAGATCCATGTTCTCCAATATACTCTTGGAATGGCCTGAATTGTAGCTTTAGTGGTTATAATCCTCCCAAAATTATCTCTTTGTGAGTGATTTTACTTTTAAAAAAGAATGAAGCAATTAAAGTATTGACCTCTGAGATGGGCTGTAATTTGATTAACTATTGAATTTACATATTGTGTATATGAATCATCTGCAGGAATCTAACATCTGAAGGATTGACAGGCAAGATATCCCCTGCACTTTCCAATCTAAAGTCGCTAGAGAATCTGTAAGCATATAGAATGTGATTATTTTTCTTCTAATTTCAAAATTATTTTCAAAAGTCCTAATATGAAGATTGCTTTTCTCAAGGGACTTATCCAACAACAGCTTGACAGGATCAGTGCCTGAATTTCTGTCACAATTACCACACTTGAGAATTCTGTAAGTTATTGAGCTTTAATGGCACACTTTGATATTGATTTCAAGTAAAACAGGATCAACTCAATCTGGTTTACAATTGCAGGAACTTGGAAGGAAACAAACTCTCCGGCTCACTTCCCACATCTCTTATGGCAAGGTCACAGAATGGATCACTCGTAATGAGGTTTACATTTTATCCAAACTCAGTAATTATTGCCTTATTGGTTTGCCATAGTCAATATCATTACTTTTGACATTTGTTAGAGATTGAATGAAATAAGTTCTCAATATTCAATCTCAATGTTTTTATATTGTATAAGCCTTAATATAGGCGAAATAGGAAACTAAAATATGAAGGAAATAAATTAATTATGTATAGTAATAAAGTAAATATTAGAATCGTAATTTTGGGGATCATTTCCATAATATGTAGATATGATTTCTTTAACACACTCCCCCCCAAAACTGAAGCTGTTGGAAGCGAAGTAAGCTTAAGTACAAGAAATCATCTTGGAAGTTAAGATTTGATAAAGATATCAGTAGGCTGGTCTTCAGAAGAGATTTCGTGAAGTTGTACAGTGCCCTAAAAGATATGTTGACCAACAAAATGACAATCGGTCTCAATGTGTTTTATGCGCTCATGATAGATATCATTATGCGTAATGTAAATACCACTTTTGTTATTACAGTAGAGAGGTGTAGCACCAGAATATGGAACTCCCATGTCACTGAGGAGCCAGTGAAGCCAAATGATTTCTTGGGTAGAATCAGCAACAGCACGATATTCAGATTCAGTACTAGAATGAGAAACAACATATTGTTTCTTGCTACGTCAAAAAAAAATCACCCAAGAAGATACAGAAACCGGACACAGAATGTCGATCAATGGGATTGTTCGTCCAACTAACATCAAAATAGATACAAAACTCAAGTGAAGAGTGAGTTGAAAAATACATACCATGAAATAGAGTGTCTTTGATGTAGCGAATGAGATAAAGAATTGTTTCATAGTTAGCAGAGCGAGGTGCTGACATAGACTAACTAATAACATGAACAACATATATAATATCATACCGAGTTACTGTCAAATAGACTAAGTGTGGGAACACAGGAATCTGGGCGACGCATGCTGTCCCGGGCTCGCGGCCCGGTCGGGGGTACGGAGTAGCCACGGGGGACTAAACCGGAGAATAATGGAGTCGCCACCCAGTGTGAACCGGGAAAATGAGATTTAAGGCCGCACTCACCCTCGCAAGGGAATACCTCAAACCGTTGGGTTCAGAATGGTCTCTTACTCATGCCACTTGTGATTAAAGGATTTATGTAATAATTTAATTAGGCTTAAGTAGCACTTATTTCCAAGAGTATCATGCTTCTAAATTCACATGTACAAAATGAAACTTACACATACATTTCACATCTAAGATTGCATGCTTGAAAATACCTCAAAGTAACAACGAACATACAACTTCATTTAGCATATCATGTTCACGGAAAACACGAGCATACATACTAACCATACAAGCATACATGTGAGCACTTTTCCAAGTGATACGTGGAATTGTATCCCAAGTACAGACCGCACTACCGTCCATTCGGAATCGGCTACGGAATTTATGTCTGGGTTTCCATCCGATATACCACAAGAAATAATACTTCGAAGTCATCATGACATAGGTATATGAATCGTAATGCGTTAAATCAAGACTAAGGCAGATGACGCAACCAATGGAATAAACATGCTTTTCATTACGATGACTATATGGGGTTTCATAAAAAAATCACCTAAGAAACAATTATACATGGCATGTGATGAATATGTCTCAGTTCAGTGTGTTCGCGTTCATGTAGCATTCGTAAACGCGTTCGAACGGTAAACAGAAGGTTCGCATTCGTATGGCGTTTGATAACGCGTTCGAACGGAACCAGACCTGATGTATGATAAGACTAAGAAAGTGCGTGTGCGTTCACGTAGCGTTCGAGAACGCGTTCGAACGGTAAACAGAAGGTTCGCGTTCGTGTAGCGTTCGAGAACGCGTTCGAACGGAACCAGACCTGATGCATGATGAGACTAAGGAAGTGCGTGTGCATTCGCGTAACGTTTGAAAATACGTTCGAACGGTAAACAGAAGGTTCGCGTTCGTATGGCGTTTGATAACGCGTTCGAACGGAACCAGACCTGATGTATGATAAGACTAAGAAAGTGCGTGTGCGTTCACGTAGCGTTCGAGAACGCGTTCGAACGGTAAACAGAAGGTTCGCGTTCGTGTAGCGGTCGAGAACGCGTTCGAACCGAACCAGACCTGATGCATGATGAGACTAAGGAAGTGCGTTCGCGTAGCGTTTGAAAACGCGTTCGAACGGTAAACAGAAGGTTCGCGTTCGTGTAGCGTTCGAGAATGCGTTCGAACGGAGCCAGACCCGATGCATGTAACACAAAGAATAAAGACAACAATGTCAAACTCAGCATGTCCGATTGAACGTATCTTGCATTCAACCGAACACACATCAATCGGCGGGGCAAAGCATCGTGGTAGAGGGCTTTAACCCCTCCCTGTAGGGGATCTTTCATTCCACTTACTAAGCCCATGCGCTCGATTGAATCATGCATACATAGAATTAAAAGCAATAATATCAAACTTAGCATGCCCGATTGAACGTATCTTGCATTCAAACGAACACACATCGACCGGCGCGGCAAAGCATTGTGGTAAAGGGCTTAACCCCTCCCCGTATGGGATCTTTCATTCCACTTACTAAGCTCATGCGCTCGATTGAATCATGCATACATAGAATTGAAAGCAATAATATCAAACTAGTATGCCCGATTGAACGTGTCTTGCATTCAACCGAACACACATCAACCGGCGCGGCGAAGCATCGTGGTAAAGGGCTTTAACCCTTCCCCATAGGGGATCTTTCATTCCACTTACTAAGCCCATGCGCTCGATTAAAACATGCATACATAAGCAACATGCAGAATTCGAGTGACGAAAAATAAATAAATAAATCAAAGCAACATGAAACAAGAGAATGTGCCGTTTACTCAAGTGGTACGTGGAGTTGTATCCCAAGTACAGACCGCACTATCGTCCATTCGGATTCGGCTACGGATTAAGAAATTAGAGTTTCGATATTTCATGACATTGTTAGTATGGAAAATTTTAATGGTACTTGAGACCTGTGTTTTAATCATTTTAGCAAAGTCACAATAAATGGAAAAAAATTCTTCATGAGATATAGTCATGTGTAACAAGAGTAATCATCAATGAAGAGAACAAAATATTTAGATCTGTTCATAGTATGAGTGGGAGCAGGTCCCCAAATATCAGAGTGAAAAATCAAAAAGAGCAGCAGAAATGGAATTGTTATGATTAAAAGATAGAACGGGTTGTTTACAAAATTGACATGATACTTATTCAAATTATTTACTGTAAATAGTATTAAGTGACCAAGAGACTCTGACAAACGTAAGCGACTAAGAGAAGGATGTCATAATAGATAATGCCAAAGAGTGAGAGAATGGATTAGTGATGTGGAGGTCGCGGATTGTGGTGAGAAATGATTTTGATGGAGATGAAAACTTATGGGCTCAAATAGACAACCAACTTTACAACCTACCCCAAGCGTCTAGCTTGTATGTGAATCATGCACATAACAAATAGATGCAAAAAATAAAACATTAAGACCAATGTCACATAGTTGACTAGCATATAAGAGGTTCAATGTAAGTTTAGAAATCAGAAAAATATTGGACAATAGAGGTGTACACAGGTCGGGTCGGGTTCCGGCAAATTCTACCCGACCCGATCGGGTCGGGTCAGCTGCAAATCAAGACCTGAAACCTGAAAATATGGAGAGTGACCCAATCGGGTCGGGTCGTTTCGGGTCGGGTCAGGTTGACGCGGGTTCGGTCGGGTCAACAGGATCTGAAAATATGTAGTTATATTTTTTTACTGGTGCAAAATTAATGAATGATGCAGCAGTTCCAGTGGAAAATTGTTGAGTTATTCTCCAAGGACTCACAAGTTCGAGTCTCAACCTTTGCATAATTTTTTTCTTTATTTTTTTTTACTCATTTTAGCTAAGGGTGGCAGTTTGGGTCAGGATTCGTTTATTCGTTCGATTCGATTCGCTTTAAAGCGAATACGGGTTTGAAAAAATGGATTCGTTTAACAAATGGGTCAATTCGATTCGATTCGTTTATTAAACAAATCGAATACGAATTTAAGCTCATGGATTCGTTTATTCGTTTATGATTCGTTTTATTATTTTTATTTACTAGTTCTTGTTAATTTTCAATTAAGATTCGAGAAATTATAACTAATTATCATAGAAAATGTAATATTTTCGATATTTGGTGAGATATTTTTATTAAATATATTAATTACATATTTCATATGTATATATTTATGAAGAATTAATGTAAATCAAGTGTGGTAAATTATTTTATTAAATAATATCATTGACTAAATGAATAAACGAATATTTGTATTCAATTCGTTTAATAAACGAATCGAATACGAATTCTGATATTAGGATTCGTTTAATAAACGAATCGAATACGAATCCATCACATTTTGATTCGATTCGTTTAGAATTCGATACAAATTCGATTCGTTGATTCGTTTTGCCACCGCTAATTTTAGCATCACAGTTTGTATTTTCAAAACCATTTTATTAATACTTTGCATAAAAATTCATGTTCCTAATTAATCAGTTCACTAACAGTGTTGATTGTTGTTGCTTACTAATGTCTAACCAAAATTTCAAGAACAGAGAAGAAACAAACTAAAACAAATCTGAGAAGGAAAAAAAAAAGATAATAATACGTGCATGCAACAATCTCATGAATTAACTACTAATACGTGAATCCAAAATCTAAAATCAAACCGTGTGCCACAAAATGGTTTCTTTCTTATGGCAGAATTAACTACTACTAATAATATTCATGTACCAAGTTTTATATAAAAACAAGAAAATCTTAGAACAATCTTGGTCAAAGTGAAGACTCGAAACAATAGAAACGTAAAACATGTAACATTATAACATCCACCAAAACTTTCAAATAACATGGAACAAGAACTTTGTAACACAAGAAATAACATGATCTTTCAAGAACATATTAAAATTCGTGCAGCTCCACTGATAATAAGTGCAGCCTGCCAGCCTCCACTGATCTGATAATAATACTTGCAAGTCCAAAGGGATGCCAGCAGTGATTGTCCAGCCTCCACTGAAAACAACCATACAGTACCAAAAGAAATTGTTACAACACTATGATTATGTCACACAATGTTCAATAACAACAAGTCTCAAATGAAATTTTAAAAAAAAAAAAACAAGTTATAACCTTATATGAAATCATCATCTGAATCAACATCTTCGTTCATATCAGCACCAAGCAAGTTAGGCTCAATCGTACAAGTAGAACTTGATCCTGACAATTCTACAATAACAACATACAATGAAAAAAATAAACAATCCAATTACTTAGAATTCACATTATATTTTATTAAGAAAATATCAGTAATTAGTTTCAATAAATTTAAAGCATAACACTATAAAAATTAAAAAATACCTGAAGCGAATTCCTCAAATTTCTCAACATCATCCATCGCAGCTCGAAGATCAATTTGAGTTGGCATAGATCGCAACCAATTTTGAGCACAAATTAAAGCTTCCACTGTTGCATGAGCTAATGAACTTCTAAACGGATCAATTATCCTTCCACCTGTGCTAAAAGTCGACTCGGAAGCCACTGTAGAAATCGGAATAGACAAAACAGTCCTTGCTACCTTAGAGAGAGTTGGATATTTGGAAGAATTCACTTTCCACCAATTCAACAAATCAAAAGTTTCCAAATCTTCTTCACACCCATCTGCTAAATATCTAATCATATCACATTGAGTCTCCACACTTTGCTCATCCAACAAATACTTTTTGAATTGAAAATTAAGAATCTTTCGAGCTTCTCCAACAAATTTAGTTTTATCCTCCGAAATATTTGCATTAGTAGTTGGCACACTTACCCCACTAGATGACCCCACTGAACTCTCATCCTTGAAGTACTTATACAAATCATTCAAGGCATCTTGCACCCGAGTCTCCACATCAAAAGCCTTAGCAACATCGTAAATTTGAGAGAGGAATAACTTGACATATTTCATCTTACATCTTGGATCAAGCACAATACCAACAAATAACACCCAATTCACTTTTGTAGGATTCTCCCAATACTTGTCAAAAAAAAATTCCATATCAATGGCCATTTTTTCTAACAACAAATCACCATTTTTCGCATATTGAAGTAATATGGTTTGAATCCTTACAAATTCATTGAAAAAATTATTTGAAATCACATGCAAAGAACCCGAAAATGAAAGAGTAACATCATAAAATACTTGCAAAAACTTAACTAGGCTTTCTCATAAATCTCTGCCGCCTCCAACATCAAGTAAGTGGAATTCCATCTAGTTTCCACATCAAGACATAAAAGACTTTTACACTCAATCTTCTCCTGCTCTACACTACTCTTAAAACTCAACTTCCTAGCAGGGGAAGATCTCACATATCTTACAGCATTTCTTATTTTCTCAATCACTTCATTATTATCTCGCAAGCCATCTTTTACAATAAGGTTAACAATATGTGCACAACACCTCATGTGAAGAAATTTATGACCTAAAATAGTGGTAGGTCATTCTTTAGTTCTACGTGTTATATACCTTATTGCACCATCATTAGAACTAGCATTATCCACAGTGATTGTGAAAATTTTATCAATTCCCTAATCTAACATACATGCCTCAATGAATTTACCAATTGTCTTCACTGTGTGATTAGACACTTGACAAAAGTTTAAAATTCGCTTTTGAAACTTCCAATCATCATCTATCCAATGGGTTGTGAGACACATATAATTTAAATTTTGAATTGAAGTCCATGTATCTGTGGTTAGACACACACGTTGAGACTTAATTATATTTTTCAATTTCATCTTTTCATTTTGATACATTTTCAAACAATCTCTTGCAATAGTTATGCGAGAAGGAACTATCATTCGAGGATTCAAATATTGAGAATAATTCATAAATTCTTCCCCTTCCACCATTTTAAATGCTAACTCGTCAACTATTATCATCCTAGCAAGCATAACCCTTGCTTCTTCAATAGTAAAATGAACTACTTTTAAGTTACCCACCGCTCTACCATCAACCCTTTCATATTTCAAGTTTTTTTATTTAGAGTCAACAACTCTATAAGGGTATTTCTTACACCTCACATCTATATGGGTACGTAAATTTTTAGTACCATGGAAACGAGAATCAGCCATATACTCATCTCCACAATAATTACACTTAGCTTTTTGTACACCATCAACAATTACCTTCTCAAAATGCTCCCAAACAGAATATTCAGAATTACTACCACCTTGCAGCTTAGACTTCACCTTCGTAGTATATTTTCTTTTTTTAGGTGAATGAGACTTACTTTTAGCAATGTTTAAAAATACGTGGCGGCGTCTCAAGGCGGACGGCCATTGAGGCGCGAGGCGGACCGCCTCGAGGCGGCGAGGCGGCGAGGCGGCGAGGCGGGCGCCTCGATCCAAAAATGAAGTTTTTGATATTATTCAATCTCTATATAGAAAAATTTACATCCAATCCAATTCAATTCTTAATCACTGATTTTACCCAAATCAAAAACCCTATACCCAAATCTACAAATTATATGCGAACCTTATATAATAACATTACATTCAGCAAACAAACAGAAGGAAACAACATGTTTATATCTTTCAGGTGTTAACTAGCTATATAATATATATTTTTTTTTTGAATAAAGCTCTATAATATTTGAAATATCTTTTACTTGATGAAGAATAATATTATAATTTGCTTTGAACCTTTCACAATATCGTTTATGGAAAATGATACTTGCCCAGAATCAGTAGTGCTACACATTCAGGGGATCTACCATATAGCAATAATATTAACAACCAATAGATCAAAAACCGAAATTGACTCATAAATGAAAAAGAAAAACAAGCAGAACAGGTTACCACAAACGCTGACGTCGCCGAGATCAGAAACGTCTCCGAGAGGCTGAGAGAGAGAGCAGAGGAGGCCGAGAGAGAGAGAGCAGTATAGGCCGAGAGAGAGAGAGCAGATGAGTCGAGAGAGAGAATACAGATTTCCTAAAATCAATTTCCTTTTTTTATAATGTAAATGAAACGACGTCGTTTCATTTAAAAAAATTTAAAATTAAAAAAAAAATTCGCGTGAGGCGGCCGCCTCACAAGCATTGAGGCGGCCACCTCATAAAAACCGAATTAGGCGGCCGCCTCGAAGCGCCATCGCCGCGAGGCGGCGACGCGGCGCCTTGAGGCGGCCGCCTCGACCGAATATTTAAACACTGACTTTGAGTTGCAGAAGGATTTATATTTGTAGCTTCATTATTCTCTTCCTCGCTTGAACAATTCTCAATCTCCTCAATCATTGGGTCAAGTGTTTCCATCTAATAATGAAAAATACACAAAGAGAAACATCAGGGCCATCAAAATTATCAATTCCATCTAATAATGAAAAATACACAAAGAAAAAAACCATTATCACTCAATTATACAGCTACTTGTTATAAAAGTGCAGAATGCCAAACAGAATACTCATATTGCATTCATATTTACAATGATAGAAATGAATTTTCTTTTAAAACATGTTATATAATATATACTATTGAAGAGTTTATTTTAGAGAAAAAAACACCATAACCACGACTACAAGCAGCAACCCTATCCCACCAAATATATGATCCAGCAAAATTTATTATAAGAAAGATAAATTGCAATTTTATGTCTTCTCCATTCAAAAGTAAACAAATAAACATCAGATTAATTTCATAATCTCAAAATTCCAAACTCCAAAGAACATAAACAAATCAAACAAACCCAAGCCATAATCACAAAATGCTAGAAACAAACAAGCCTATCTCACCCTAATTGACAGAAAACGAAAGATTCAAAGAAGACCATAATTCTTACCTCTCTGTTCGAAAACCATAAAATCCACTTAAGAAAATCCTCCCTCTTCCTGTCACAAATCAAACCAATCCATAACCTTAATCAAAATATGTTTTGATTGAATGCTAAAACAAAACAAAATAAAAATTGCAGAAATCGTAGATTGGAACTCACCGAGAAAGAAAGTTTGGAAAGAGAGAGATAGAGGGTAGAGGCTAATGGCTATAGGGCGAGATCGAGAGAGAGAGAGAGGAGAGTCACTGGTTTCTTCGTGAGAGAGAGGGCTGAGGCTGACTGCTGTTGTGCTGAGTGAGGGCCGAGGGGTGAGAGATCTAAGAGACTGAGAGTGAGATTATGAAATTGAAGAACAATCCTAAAGTTGTAAACCTAATTTTTTTTTTAATTTATATTGACTTAGTCGGGTCGGGTCGGGTTCGACCCGACTTTTTAAATGAAACCCGTGACCCGATCCGAAATAATCGAGTCGAGTCATGTCAACCTGATTTCATAATCCAGTTTATGAAACCCGACCGGGTCGGGTCGGGTCGGGTCGTCTTCTGACCCGACAATTTGTTCACCCCTATTGGACAATGATAGATGCGGAAGCAAAATATGACCTAGATAACTAGGTTTCATAAAGGAACCATCGACAATGTGAATATTTGGTAAAAATATGAGGAACAATTTTTGAAGAAAAATACTAGAGCCTGTAGTCAATAGACAATTGCGTGGAAGAGAGACTGTAAGCCAGTACAAAGGGAGGCAGGAGGTTGTTTGATATCACCCTGATGATCAGTAGAAACGGCAACAGAAATTGGCTAGCGACCTTTGAAATTATCTCCCATTATATGGACAATCTTGATCAAAAAATCCAGTCTCAATCTTATGACAGGCTCTACAATGTTTGATTAGGCATTATAAGATAAAATGACCAGGTAAATGACAATATGTGCATAATTTCTAAGAAGAATAATCAAGTCTCTAGTGGAACTCAACTGGTAGTGGTAGGCGAGAAGAACTGTATCTGAGGTCTTGATAGTATAATAATAGCATGTAGGATTCAATGTCTCTAGAAAACACAAATTGAGTAATATTATAAAAATATCACCAAATCCCAGAAATTACAAAAGTAGCTCACAATTGAGAATCTGTCATAAATAACCCAAGGTATGGAAATTTACGAAAATAGCCTAAAATTACAGTAAATTGCAAAAATGACTCGAAATATGAAAAATAATAAAAATAGCCCAAAATAAGGAAAATAGCAAAAAGAACCCTAAGCTTCCAAGTAATTTCCAATACACTTTTGATAATTTCAGTGGGAGCCCAAAATTTTGAAACCAATGCAAATAGGTCCTTCAGTTTATCAGAAGCAGTGGTATGGCTACAGTAAGATAGATCAGGGGAATAGGAGAATTTTGGTGGGGGTGGTGGCGTTTAACTCGTCGGTGAGGGGGAAAATTCAAAAGCTAGAATTCGTCAAATTTACGCGAAGAGGGAGCTATTGAATCTGAACATAACGGCACCAGAATCACGATCGGACACTAGCTGAAACGCAACAGTGAGTGAATTTGACGCGCGACTGATGGCGTGTGGAGGTCGCGCGCAGCGACAATGGCAGCAGTCCGATGAAGGAGTATTAAGTGGACCCAAAGAAGGAACCATCTGATAACATGTTAGAGACTGAATCAAATAAGTTTTATATGTTCAATTTCAATATCTTTACATACAAGCCTTTATATAATAAACTAAAAGAGGAAGGAAATAAACTAATTGATATGATTTCCTTAATCTTTCCCATTTCTCCAACTTCAATGGTTTTCTCTAAGAACAATTCATCCAATGACAGAGTTGGCAGAAATCCGGAACTTTGTTCGTCAGCTCCATGCAAGAAGGAGAAGAAAAATATTGTGATGCCAGTGGTTGCTGCCTGTGTCGCATTGCTAGTCATTGTTATTGCATTGCTTACTTTCTGGACCTACAAACGAAAACGAGGTATAAAGCTTCAACTTTAAATTCCGGGAATGTTGCTTAGTAAACCAAATGCTAACGATATGACGCACTTTGATACATAGCTAAAAGGCTGAGTGTTGGTAAATCTCATTCAAACAAAGAAGGGGCTCTAAAATCAGAAAATCGACAGTTCACATACTCGGAGATTGTGAATATCACTAACAACTTCCACAGAGTTCTTGGAAAAGGAGGATTTGGAACTGTTTATCATGGCTACTTGGTTGATGGTACCGAAGTTGCTGTCAAAATGCTATCTGCATCATCAACTCAAGGGTCTAAGCAATTCCGAACTGAGGTACATTTGATTGATTACATTAAGAATTTAACAGGAATATATTTGTAGTTTGGTCATTCTTGATTACTAATTTAGTGTCATCTTGACGTATACAGGCTCAGCTCTTGATGAGAGTTCATCACAGGAACTTAGCTTCTCTTGTTGGATATTGCAATGACGGTGGAGACTTTGGAATCGTCTATGAGTACATGGCATATGGGAACTTAGAGCAATATATATTAGGTACTTTCTTAGTAAATGTTCATGTTTGTTTAAAAAACAAATCAAAATGATAAATGTCTAGTATGTTATACTTCTTCTTTTTTTCAGATAAAACGAAAGAAGCTTTGAGCTGGAAAGAGAGACTTCAGATTGCAGTTGATGCAGCACAAGGTGATCAAGCAGGCTAACTGATTAATAAAATTTAATTTCACTAATTTTTCATCTTTCCCAGCCAAGCTAACATATGCTAAAATGAAATGTACAGGACTGGAGTACTTGCATCACGGTTGCAAGCCGCCTATAATTCACAGAGATGTGAAGAGTGCCAACATTTTGTTGAATGAAAAAATGCAGGCCAAGATAGCAGATTTTGGAATCTCCAAATTTTTCCCAATTGGAAGTGAAACTCATGTATTGACATCAGTTGTTGGCACAGTCGGTTACCTTGATCCAGAGTAAGTCCATATGTCATGTAGCAGAGTTTTCAATATAAAAAGCACAGTGAAAAAATATGTAATGTGACATCCTCTGCAGGTACTATTCATCAAATTGGCTGACCGAGAAAAGTGATGTGTATAGCTTTGGAATTGTTCTTTTGGAACTAATCACTGGCCAGCCTGCTGTAATAAGAGGCTATAATAACACTCATATAGTTCAAATGGTAAGTCCATACCTTGAAAGAGGGGATATAAGAAGCATCATTGATCCAAGACTGGAAGCAAATTTTGATACTAATTCTGTATGGAAAGCAGTAGAGACTGCAATGGAATGTGTGCCTTCAATTTCTCTCCAAAGGCCAACTATGAGTCATGTGGTGACAGAACTAAAAGAGTGTCTGGAAATGGAAACTGCCCGTGAACAAATTCGGAGAACAGAAAGCCAAACTCTGAGTCTAACCAATTCAGTTGACATGTATCCTGTGGATCTTGAAACAGAAATGGGTCCTGAAGTAAGGTAGAAGGAAACGTTTAGGAATTTATTATGCATTTGAAGCTTCTTTCTTGGTTGAATGAATCCGTCTGTAATTATTGTGCTTCCGCTTTATTTTAAAAGATCTGTTCCTAAGCTGAGCATAGACTCGATCAGAGTTCATGTCATTTTCGATTTGGACCAAAAACCAAACCTACTTTCTTTTTTCTTTTTAATCTTTTTGAGTCTTTGCAAATTCATTTATTGTAGACAAGTAAACCCAACCATAATGCAGAGGCCAATTGAGCTATTCTATTTATTGCATAACTTTAGACTGAATAGAAAAGCCTTGGACCACATTAGCAATAGATTATATTTTACAAGTAGATCTGCACATAAAAAGTAAACCCCTTTTTCGGGCATATTTTTCACTTTCTGGGCTTAACTTCTGACCTGCAAGATTTGTAGAAACTGATATGGGGTTGCAAATTTATAGTTGTAAAAATTGAGTATCATATAACCCTGATGATGATGCACAATCCAAAAACATTATTCAGTAATATTTGCATGCTTCTATGGATTTAGTTGGAAGAAATGCGGCCACAAAATATTAACTCGAGGCACATGCAACTTTCTTGTGGCTCCAACTCAAAATGCCACCAGGCTATTTATTCATCTCAACTACCAAGTTCCCCTCATCACCTACATTCAGAGAACTCATTAATATGGTTTCTATATGTTGTCTGAGCAAGAAAAAATCTGAAAAGGCAAATAACAAAACTAAGCACATGCTTGGATGTTGGTTAAATAAACATACATAAATGCATATGCAAGTCTTCAATGTTCACGCAGTGACTTGAACTACTCTCATTTATTGACTCTACTCTCAACTTCTATCATCCTCCTTTAAGGCATACTTTAAATATTGGGTCACTGACCTTTCTAATATTAGTACCAATTCACAGCTCAAGGACTCGATAAACCAGCTTTATAGAAAATGGATGTGTATTTCTGGAAAACAGGTCTGTTTTTGGTGCTTGCATTTGCATTTGCATTTGCAAGCAAAGGGTATGCACAAGATGCAACACCTCTTGTTCCTGCAATTATAAGTTTTGGTGATTCAGCTGTAGATGTTGGCAACAACAACTATCTTGCCACTATTTTCAAGGCCAATTACCCGCCTTATGGAAGAGACTTTATCAATCATCAACCTACTGGAAGGTTTTGCAATGGGAAATTAGCCACTGACTTCACTGGTGAGTAAAACCAACAAAGACTTGATTCTCATGTAATGTTATATTTAAGTTATGTTTCTCTGTTTGCTTTTCTTTTTTACAGCTGATACTCTTGGCTTTAAGAGTTATGCGCCGGCATATCTTAGCCCAGAGGCTACAGGCAAAAACCTTCTTATTGGAGCCAACTTTGCATCAGCTGGAGCTGGTTATGATGACAAAACATCCGCCTTAAATGTAAGAAAAGTGTATTGATCTTATTTACTACAAAATTTCATTTCTTTTGACAACTGTTCTTTGTGTTGCAGCATGCTATTTCATTGACTCAGCAGTTGCAGTACTATAGAGAGTACCAGAGTAAGCTAGCAAAGGTAGCTGATAGCAAACAATCAGCTACCATAATCAAAGATGCAATATACCTAGTGGGTGCAGGGAGTGGTGACTTTCTTCAGAATTACTATGTCAATCCTTTACTCAACAGAGTCTATACTCCTGAACAGTATAGTTCAATGCTTGTTAATACTTTCTCAGGTTTTATTAAGGTATCTTGCCATTTTTACTTCTGCTTCTCTTGTTTCTAATTTAAGCTGCCGAAATTTCTTAGAAAAGGTGAAGGTGATAATAAATTTTGGCTTGGTATACAGAACTTGTATGGATTAGGAGCAAGGAAATTTGGAGTGACTTCACTGCCACCACTGGGTTGCCTTCCTGCAGCAAGAACTTTATTTGGATACCATGAGAGGGGCTGTGTCTCTAGAATCAATACTGATGCACAACAATTCAACAAGAAGGTCAACTCTGCAGCAACAAATCTCCAAAAGCAACTTCCTGATCTGAAAATTGTAATCTTCGACATTTTCAAGCCACTTTATGATCTTGTTCAGTCTCCTTCAAAATCTGGTATTGCACGAACTCTGGAACCCATTTAGCTTGTCAGCTGAAACATGATACAAGCATTGCATTATGATTAATCTTAATTGATTCCTTCTATGTTTTATCAGGCTTTGTGGAAGCAACAAGAGGTTGCTGTGGAACAGGAACTATAGAAACAACTGTATTTTTGTGCAATCCAAAGTCACCTGGAACATGCTCCAATGCCTCTCAGTATGTGTTTTGGGACAGTGTTCATCCTTCTGAAGCTGCTAATCAGGTGCTTGCCGATGCATTGATTGTTCAAGGATTTGCCCTTCTCTGAAGAAGGATATTGAGTCCACAGATATGATCAACACTTCTTTTAAGGTTTCTTAATCTTCTGTGTGTCAGTGTTTCAGTTTATCAACATGTACGTACTTAATTTCAAGATTTCACAATCATGAATATGAGAGCTGGTTGTCTATCAAGATAAATATCATTGTGTTTGCTGTAATAGTAAGAAGATTCGCAGATGGCTTAACCGCATCTTCTGCATAGTCTTTTATGTAAGATCAACCCATTGAATGGAACTAAATCAATAAAGAACTCGGTGTAAAACCATTTCTAAACTTGGTAAAAGCAAAATCTTCCATTTCTTTCCTCATTATATCTCCACAGCAGAGCAAATCAAAGAAGAGCTACTTGTTATGTTTCATATATGATACTGTGTGAACATGTACATCGATCAGAAAAGATCTAATCTTCTGTTTAAGATATGATAGTACTAAGTCCACTTGTTGACAGAAACTGAGTAGTGAGCATGTTAGAAATGTTGTAGTCTCACTCAAGCAGCAGGTAGATTTTGGCGGACACCACCATCTGTAATGGTCCTAGCATTTGCCTCCTTCAAAACTTGAATCTTGTCATCAGCTTGTTTAGCCAAGGAACTTGGTGTGTTTAGAAGCTTGACCACCTCATAGTTATTCATCTTCAACATCATGCCAGACACTTTTGCAGCAAACTCATGCTAGAAAAAAAGCAAAGGAAAATTCATTAGCAAATACACACACAAACATAAAGTTGCATGTTCCCTAAATGATTGAAATAAGCTTTCAACAAAAGAGATTTTGAGAGTCACAAACCTGAAGATTATTGACCAGTGGGTGGATAAGCTCCCCAGTGTTATCCCTGATAGCTACTCCTTTGAAGGAACTTTCAACAGATCCACTTCTCTTGCACCCTTTCTTCTCATAACCAGGTTTGAGACCCATATAGTTCTCATGGTTCAGATCTTGGGTACAGATGTCAGAGCTAGAATATGTCTTGAACTGCAAAAGAGAAGTGAGCAAATTAGTCAGAAAGTGGTAAATCTGACAAAATGAACATTGTAAACTATGAGGGGAAAAGGGGCAAGAGAAACAAGTAGTTCGGCTCAATACAAACATTTATGAACAAGTCAAAGATCAAAGTACAAAATGAACTTACAATCTGCCGGTAGCCCCAATTCCTGGTGGTTCGCATGCTCCCCTGTATTTGTCTCAATGGAATCTGTGATTTCAGAAAGTAAATTAAAAACAGAAACAGAAATAGCTGCACTCAACATAGCCTAGTGCAGAAAATAATTGAGAGGATATCCATACATAAGATGAACAGTTGTTCTGGTGATACTGTGCTGCAGCAGGATATTGAAAGCTGTTATAATGCTGATATAATATCGACTGTTGCACTTGAGGGAATCCATGGTAATTGAGATAATATGAGGGAATTTGAGAAGGGACATTGCAGTTAGAAACATGGTAGGGATAATATGATGGAAATTGAGGAGAAGGGACATTGCAGTTAGAAAGATATGGAGATATTTCTATGGAATGTGCAAAGCAGTTCGGCAAACCCTTGCAACGATCTTCTTTTCTCTGAGCTATTGCCACATAGAGAGTCTCTCCTTCGAAACTGGCCCCTATGGAAACAAATCATACATGTACATTATAGAGACAACTTAGAATTGCAGAAAGCGATATACAAGGAGACGGAGCTTACCATTAAGTGTTTTCAAAGCTTGCTTTGCTTCTTCAGGTGTGGAGAAGCACACGAAGCCAAATCCTTTACTTCTTCCATTGTTATCACGCATCACTCTTACAGAAGTTATTCGCCCAAAGCCACTGAAAATTCCTTTCAATTTGTTTTCATTAATGAAGATATTGAGATTCCTCACATATAGATTTGAGGCCTTCGACTTCTCAACTTGAGAGTTGTATTTTTTCATGTATTCAATTTTTAATACCTCTGCCCTCTCAGCTTTTTTCTGAGCCCTCCCTACGAACAAAATCTCCGAACCTGATTTACGAAGGAATTTCAGTATTACAAAGATTTTTCTCAAAAGACCTTTTTTTATATTTAAGCCAATAGAAACAAAAAATTCCAAGTCAAAAATTTACCTAATTTTGCACCATTCATAACTTCTACAGCCTTACTAGCCTCTTCTGGTGACTGAAAGTTGACAAATCCAAAGCATTTTGATTTCCCATTTCCATCTTTCATGATGGAAACATTACAAACCTTCCCAAATTTTGAAAACATCTTGTGAATGAGATCCTCTGTTACGTCTTCAGCCAGATTTTTCACATAAAGATTCGTAAACTTGAAGATTTCACCAGTGGCTGTCCTGTCACTCTTCCTGACAAAATTGGTAACATATCTGAGAGCAGCAGATTCAAGAAAATCATTAGTAAGATTGGAATCATTCAAAGTTCAAACAGCCATTGCAAATCAACAAAATATTGATATTATAGGATCAACATTTCCTAACAGGGAGAGTATAAGAGTAGAGGCACATGAAACACAATTTATAGGAAGTGTGCAAAGCTTCTAAAAAGAAAATTTTTGCACAACCAATCAATAACAAGCTATCAAATATAAACTTAATTATTATGATGCAAATACCCTGTATCTCTGAATAGGGCAAGCCAGCAGGCATCTATATTTCACTTAGTTTTAGGTGCCTTTTTCTACTTTTGCAAAACTCTCGGAGACAACATGAATGACAAAAGCACTAATAGAAGCAAATGACTCACAATTTCTTCCCCATAAAGTAAGTATCATGAAGAGCAGCGCGAGCAGCCATTGCTGATTCCTCTGAGTCAAACTGAACAAATCCGAAACCCTTACTTTTTTCATCTTCTTCTGCTACTTTGCAAGATAGGACAGTGCCAAATTGGCAGAATAAACCAAGCAAGTCAGTGCCATCAACTGCAGAGTCCAAGTTCTTGACAAAGAGATTACCAACGCTACATTTCCTAAGCGAAGGATCCCTCTGGGACCACATTATCCTCATGGGTTTTCCCTTCAAGTCAGAGTAGTTTAGACATGCCATAGCCTTGCATGCTAAAGAAAACAGAATAATAAAGGTTAGATATCATTTAGAAGATTGAAGAGATTTATTCTATAGTAAAAGGAAATAAGAAAGAAAAGTTCTATAGATTTCTAGTAGGAAGTAGAATATGAAAGTTAACAAGAAAAAACAGAGAAACAGAGTAAAGACAAATTTATCCCAAATCAAGCACAAACCAACCAATGTCAACAACAAGCAAAATTAAAAACCATGAAACTAGAGAATTAACTATCAAACCCAGTTTACTGACAAAAAGGAAATTTTCTTGTAGCCAGAAGAACTCCAAAATAGGGGGAAACCGGAAAAGCTCCATTTCACAAGCCACAATAATAAGAATTAATAACCCTAACAAAAAAGATAGCCCATTTAATTATCACATCCCAAATCAAACCACACATAACAAATACGCACAAACCAGTACCATAAATGACAAAGATTCCATCTAAATACATCAACACCAAGCAAAAACAGTAAGTAACCAAAAAAATTAAAAATGAAACAAAGACGACCCATTTAAGAGGCCCCTATCAATATAAATTCCAAATCAAACACATAACGCGTAAATATATCACCATTAATCAAATACCACACACATGCATATTTATTATGCGTACATACAAACTTATAGAACAAGAAAGCAGAATTTTCAAGAAAGAACAAAAAGATTTAGACAAGGGTTTTAAGTTTGCTTTTTGTTATTATACCGTCAACATAGTGATAGAAGTTGACGTAAGCGTAACAGAGACTCTTCTTGGTGACGGCACAACGGCAGAGGTGGACGGAGATAATGGGTCCCATTTTGGAAAATGCGTCGAGCAAGTCGGTCTCGACGGTGCCTGAGTGAAGGTCGCCGACGTACAGCGACGCTCGCTGCATTTGCATTGTTAAAGAATTGTTGACGACGGTGACGTTTTTGTTTTCTTTTTCCTTTTTCCCCCTTTATTTGCCTTCGAAAACCCCTAAACTAAAGAAAATGAAAGATTTGTGAGAGGGAGGGAAAATGAAAGGTTTTTGTTTTTTTGTCAGTTCGTTGGAGATAGTATATGCGTTATAGTATATGCGTTTTTAACTTTTACGCAGTGTGCTATTAAAGGACATAGTTATTTCATTTTATCAAATAGGTCCCAATAGGTTTTTTTTTTAAATACATTACAATTATATGGATATATAATCCAAAATTTATTGGGACATTAAATACATATAATTATAGCATATCCAGAAATCTACGTCTATAAAAAGACGACCTAGAACTCCAAATCTTAAGGATATCTACTCCCACTCAAATATGGGAAGATAAACTACTCTCATTTTCGGGAGATGAGAGCCACAGGGTCTCTGCCCCTGCAGAGATTCGAACATATGTTCTCCTTTTTGGGAGAGCACATATTACCACTGGACCAATGAGCCCAGTAATGTCTTAATGCGTTTGAAATGAAGAAAATAACATCTTTTTCCCCTTGTTTTTATGTGCATACTCTTAAATATTAATGATGGTCAATTGTCTGAGTACAGTGGCATAATCAGAATATTGATATAGTGAAGGTAAAATTTTATTTTTATAAAAAAAATGATGAATATTTTCCATTTCAAATGTGACAAATCAAAATTATCTCATTATGTAACTAGACTATTCATTAATTTATATGATACATTTAATAAATTTTCAAATTGAGTGAGAGTCAAGTCCTTAGAAGCTTGCAATTATATGAGTTATGGATGGCAAATGATTAAGTATGGTAAGAATATGCCAATACATATATTTGATTTATTCAATTAACATGTACGAAAAATTCATCTATATCTCTTCCTAATATACGGGCCTGTGTGAGGGTCCTTATTCACTCGAAGATTTTACCTCTATTTAAACGGGAATATCAATACTCATACCCTACCTATCTTACTAACGAGTATAAAAAATTATTCTATTACCTATCCATAATGTATCGAGGCTCGCAGATCCCATCTCATGAGAATTTTTCTATCAATGTTAACCATGTACATATTTGATACAAATGGAAAATATATGACCTTCTTTGAGAAAGAAAAGAAAAGGTTTATGGAGTTTATGCTATTTTCACTTGTTTGTCCGCTAATGAGAGTGAATGGAAGTTGGTTATATTGAAGTCGAGCAAGAGTGTGTTATTTGGAGGAAGAACTCGCCGTGAAAAAAAAACACGTGTCCAGATGAGTAAATTAGAACGAGGCGCGTCGTTTCAGCACTGCCAGTGAGAAAGAGAGTGTTTTCTTATTAAGCATCTGTACACTGTACAGATACAGATCGGTGGTGGGGGAAATAGCTACTCGCTAATTTTGACAAACACGTGTATCCTGTATATAATTTTTTTTTTTAATAATGATTTTGGGACTAAATCAGAATTAAAGAGGACAAATTTATTATTGAAATAATTTTTTTATCTTTTAATTTTATTTTTATTTAGATAATTTTGTCGATATTTAATCGTGTTTAAGTTTCTTTATCTTTTTGTTTGTGTTGAGTTTTGTTAAATCTTCTATAATGAGTGCATATATATACTAATAAATAATTAAAATTTAATTACTTAAAAAAATTTATTTAATAATTATCATACACAATTTATAAATACCGAATTAAGGTCCTTAGTAATTTATAATAATTTTAACATAAACACTCTCAAAGAGACTCTTATAATAATCATTATTTGTTAATAATAGTCATTAGTAATCGATCGAGGGAGTTAATCACTGAAATTTCATTTTATTTAATTGATTTTTATTTATAAATTATAATTATAAACAATTGATTTTATTTTACGAATGGAATATTCATTTAATAAATTAATTATAAACGAATTCATACTAGGGAGGAATAGCATTACTCTTTTAAAGCTTTTTACAATGCAGTAACCGTACAAACAGAGTATTTATTATCAGGGTATATATGAAGCTATACAGTCAGCCGACGGTAAACGACGACAAGTTCTTTCGTCCACCATGTCCATGCGTACTCTTCAAAACTTGTGCAAATTTCAACAGATTAGCATCCTGTTTTTCGAAATCACTAACACTTTCTCTGCCCGAAGTAAACGTCTTATATGCATAAGAAGATCCCAAATCACTATTGCTCCGTCTTTTATTCACATTCTTCCTATCATCTTCATTTACGCTCCTCGATCTTTGGATATCCAGAGAATGTCTATAAGAACTCTGAGGTGAAACTGCATTCATTACTGTTGAAGCACCTGAACAATGCCACGGTGAATCACCATCTTCAAAGGATCCTCCAGTTTTATCCTCGGATGAACTACGTTTATGAGGACTAACATCTTTCTCTCGTACTAGTTTCCTAAGCTTGTGGAATAATTTTCTGCTTGAAGTACTAGTCTTGGTAGAAAATAATTTATCCGCAGATGAGTTATCATGGTGGTTTTCGGAGTCTGTGATACAGGATGCTTGTGAGGATGACCAGCAGTCACAGTCGATATCCATAATGTTTCCATGCCCTTCATTATGTGCGTATTCAAGTATTAACCGCTTGGCTTTCTCCTCAGACTTGGGACTTGAAATTCTGCTAAGGTCTCTTGCAACTGTCTTACCAGCTGGGGGCTGATAATTCCGTAGCTCATATCGTAAGCAAGCATTTATCCACTTTAGATACACCAATTCCTCAACACCAGCACATTTATCTGCATGTAGTTTCTCAACTTCCTTGGACAGATTTTCGTTTTCTTCTCTCAACTGCTGGCCCGTTTCCTTCAGCGCTTCCATCTGCAACAGAATGTACAGATTAGAGGTAATAATTCAACAATTAAGTAGGGGTATAAAGAAGAAAATTAAGAAAGATTACCACAACTGGATGGATTACCTCTGGATCTTCCGTCACGGAAATGTCAAGCATTTGGATGGACTCCAACTTCCGAGCCAATTCCGAATTTTCTAGTTGCAACCTCATGTTAGATTTCCTCAAATCTTCTGCCTCAATCTCCAAAACCTTTAGCCTTTCCAATCTTGAATGAGTATCTGGATCAATTGTAGCACCTTTGTATGCTTGTTCTTGCAACTTAGTGACCCTTTTCTGAATGGCTAAGATCTGTTCCCTGTTCTGCTCAGCTTCAGTTCTCAGTTTCTTCTTGAGCAGCTTAATTTTTGTTTTTGCAGCTTCAAGCTCACCGCCAATTTTTGCATGATCAGCTGCTTGTGCTTGTAGTCTCCAATTATCTTCCCGTAAAGATTTGATCTTGAGATTGAGAAGCTTACCCTCCATATTGTTTAGCTTTACCCGATTTTGGAGCTCCATCACAGCTGTTTCTTGCTCTTTAAGACCATAATACTCGAGTAACTGGAACTCAAGATTCTTCTCCCTGTCCTGAAGTATTCTAACCATGTTTTTCAGGTTCTTTACTTCTCGCTCAATGTCATCCTCCTCTGAATCTCTGCATGCTCTGGGAGGTTCAACATCAGACTTAGGTGTCACTACCTCTATCCATGGAGAACACCCATCTGTGCCACCAAAGTCGACTTCCTTCATGAGTTCATTATACTCTGGCAAGAGGCAACTGTTATTATCTCCACTACCAACAACAGAATTATCAACAATGACGTTCTGCGTGTAAGACTCTTCCTGCAATACAGAACGCAATGCATGTTAGGTTCGCTGAAGTATAATCCAGGACTGGGCCCATTACAGCCTGTTTTTGCCAAACTTTAGGGGATAACCATTTACTTCTGAGAGTTGGTATTCATTCAGAATGGGGTTGATAGCAAGGAGTAATCCAGATGTAACTAATCTGAGAATTTATACATCATTCTAGATTCTAAACCAATTCCTTAAATCAATTAGCATAATTTATTTGAGCCTAGCATTCCATCTCTCTCTCTCTTTTGAGTTTTTCAACAACATGACTGATGTGTGTCGTTAAAACTGATTAATAAATCAAATGATAATTGAAAGGCATTGAAAAATGTTATATTTCTGTCTTGAGTATACCAGATTATAGTTCAGAAACTATAATGATTGGAACTAGAACAAAACTTCCAGGAGCTGGAATTAAAATTGCAATCCGTCTAAACTTACATATCTTTGGCTAGCAACTGAAACTAGACTGCAGGAACTAGGCACTGACTTTAAGGGCCGGATGTCATCGGACTCATCTTTACGCGGGGTTCTTCCACCTAATTCAAATTCGTTCACATGATCTAACAAAACAAACATAACATTAGCAACATAAGTAGGCAAATCCCAAACAAAAGCACATACAAGAGAAGCCAACAAAAAGCTGAAATTCAAACCTGAAATATGCGGCGAGGGAGGAGGCAAGGAAGGTTTAGTTCCTTTTCTTCTAAGGCGAGCAACGAAAACTCCTGCCAAGGAGAAAACAAAAGCCACCCCAAATTTTACAAGAAGAGGCTTAATATCTCTTCTCTCACCCAGCTTCATAATTCCGAAACAATAGTTACAGCTTATTCAACAATCAACATTACGGGAGGGATCACAGTTATTCCATTCTCCATCTACACAGCCAATATCAACAAAAGAAATATTTAGATTAGTATTAGCAAATTAAACATCATATGATGAACAACAGATTTAATTATACATCCACAGAACCAAAATTAACATGATCAATTTAATTATAGCATATTCCCTATATTTCACATGATCTATCACATAAAAAAAATAAATCAATCAATCAATTTGTGCTAATTAAACTAAGAAAACACACAAAATAATAATCAATTTATGCTAACTCCAAATAAAGACAGTAATCCACTTGCCCAGAAACATGAACATAGAAACACACAAAAAGAATCATAAAAAACAAAAACTAAGCAAACCCGTTTCAATAAACATGCCAAAAACACAAGCAATAAAATAAAAGAAAAATTGTAACCCAGATCAAATAAAGCAAATCCCACATGAGTTTTAATATGAATCACTGGGATAGAAACAGATGACTCACGTTAAAGAGAAGATTAATTCTGAAACACATTGAATAGAATCAAATAGAACAGCAACAGTAACAACTTTAGGCCTTTGATTATTTGTTAAGTTTGATATATGCTTTAATTTGGCATCAGTTTTTGTCCCTTTTAAACACAAAAAAGCTGACACAATTCTAAATATTAAAAGTCTTCAACAACAGCAATAATGACAAAGATGGACACTTCTTGTGGGGTTTTGTCTTGAAGGTCATGTTAGACTGTTAGTTGCCAGATGGAGTAAAGATTTTGTATCAGCAAGATTCTGATTCGAAGTTAGGACCAAGAGGAAATGGAATTTCTAGATTATTAAGATGATTTTAATGTATAGTTTATTATAGAATTGGATGAGTTTATAAATTAATTTATATTTAACTCATATTTTAATCAATATTCTTAATCAAAATGTGTTTAAGTGTTTTATAAAAAAAAAATATTTAAACCTAAAAAATTAAAACGTGTGTTATATTGCTATTTTATTGTGATATATTGAGAAAGAAAAACCCTCTTTTAGTTAAAGAAAATACTCTTTTAGTTATTGTCTTTTTTAAAGATCACTCTTTTAATTAGATTCGGGCAACTGTTCGGTTCGGTTCCGAACCTTCTGATTTTTTTTAAAAATTTTAAATTTTAATAATGATTTTTTAAAAAAAATAAAATAAAAATTAGATTAAATTTTTTATTTAATATTATTAATTTGAATTTAGATTTACAAACTTCAGTTGCCTACGTATCCTCTATGGATGAGATGAATCAAATATCACGTAGTTCCATTATATTTTTAAAATAGTTCCCCAATACAATTATTCAAACTCATCAATCATCATCATTATCAGTGATTATTGATCATTCAGCTCCTGTTCCGCTTGCACTTGCAGATGTATTATCAAACAAGTCTTCAAAATCATCGGGGGTATCTTCTTGTTGTCTGAGATCAGCTTGGGTCCAATCATCCACACATGTTGTTGCTTCTAAAGTGTCTGGAGGTAATGAAGATCATCTCGCTTCCAAATTATTACCTCATAAGCTGAAGGCTTGTTCAACCGTAACGGTGGAAACAGGTGCTGCCAGCACCTCTTTAACAATAATTGATAAAACATGATAGACATTTTGATGTCGGTTCCACCATTTAAATACTTGAAAATTTTTAGCACTAAACTTTCAACTGGAAACTCGAAATTGGTAGATAAATAATTATCTAATTCCGGGTTGTTAGTCGTGTTATCCTTTTTTTTTTTATTTCGTTGTTGTAGCAACTAACGATCACATACGCTAAGTCTTGAACTAACCACTGGTTCACTACTATATTGTCCTAATGATTTCAAGTTATATCTACTAACATAATCATTAAATAAATATATTAAATCAATTTTTATTTTATCTATTATTTTTGTAATATTAATTTCATCAGATATTCCAAAATATATATAGTAAGTTTGTAAGACATTATTCAAACTTTCTATTTTAACTCTAGAATCAAAAATTGTGGTAATAAGATAAAGCAATGAAATATCTATAAAATAAATCAATTGTTTTCTCTTCATAACAGTAATAGCTTCAATTAAAATAATATCATTAGGATCAGAACTTTCAGCATACTCATATAGAGTACCAACAATATCCAAACTTTCAATAATAAATAAATTTGTTGTAGGATAATAAACTCCGCTAAAAATATTTATAGCATCATTAAAAACTTTTAAAAGTTCTAATTTTTTTCACAAATATCTCAATGACTGGGAAAAGTGTGATATGTTGAACATGTTGGGAAAAAAATTACATAATACATATTTGTATAGGAAAACTTGACATAAAAATAAAATAAGTTGAATTCCAACGTGTTAGAACATCTCATGCAAATTTTACTACTTTAACACCATTCAATTCACAAAATTGGGCCAATTCTCTCCTAACTTGAGAATATGACCAAATACAATTAAGTGCAATATTAATAGGATCAATGTAAGGTGCTAAATTAATCAGACCATCTTGAACACATAAATTAAAGACATGGCATGTGCAACGAACATGAAAAAATTGACCCCCCAAATTTGGTTGGTATATTTCTTTTAAATCTCTATTTGATACAGTATTTACAGATGTATTGTCAAAATCAATTGTTAAAATTTTATCTAATAAACCAAATTCATCAAAAATTACTTTAATCATTTATAAATATTTTGTTCAGTATGTTGCTCATCAAAAACTCTAAATGCAATAAGTCATTTTTGCATGTTTCATGATGTATCAATCCAATGACAAGTGACACATATGTATGAGTGTGTTTGTCAATGGTCACTCCAAAGATCAGAACAAATAGAAAAACGATCTTTAATATATTTAAATATTTCATTTAAAATAATTTTACCATCTTTATATAATTTAAAATTTTGATGTTTTATTGTATTTCTAGTCATTGTACAAGCAGCAGGATTTAAAGCATTTCGAACATAATTAATAAAAGTAATTTTTCACCAAAACTTAAAGAAAGATGCGTCATACAAGTAAATTTAGCAAATTCTTCTTTATTTTTAGCATGAAATATTTAAATAAATTTAAAAAACTAGTACATCTACTAGATGATGTGTACATGTCCATTTGAGTTTGCGTTGTATCAAGTCCAATTTTGACGGCATGATATCTATCCAAGTACTTGTTCATATTGTCATAGCCACCGGTAAATTTGTAAGATACACCACAATAGTTACATACTGCTATTAGACCTTCATTTTCAGTCTCGACTAAATGAAAATGAATTTTTGAAAATATCGGAGGATCGAGACTTAACTTCTCTTCTCAGTGTATCGATACTAGAGCTGCTCTATTGGGTTGGCACATTGGACATGGTATTTTCATATGAGCTTGTCATTTTTTGTTAAAGAAAAATTGAAGAATGAGAGAATTAAGAATGAGAAATTGTAGATGAGAGAATTGAGAAAGAGAGAATTAAACAAGTTGAGAGAATTGAGAAATGGTGTGTTGAAAAAAATGAAGAATGACCAATATTTATATATTTTTGGATTATTTTTGTGATACATAAAATGCTCCTAAAAATAACCGTTTTATTAATGTTATTTAGGATAATTTAATAATTTTTTTTTTCAAAAATAAATTTTTTCTTTTTTATTTTGGGCAGGGAGCCAACCGGCTATTAGTCGTTGGGCCTCAACGGTTGGAACCTTGAACCGTTGGAACCGTCCGATTCCGTTCAGTTCGGTTAGAGACTAACCATAATCGAACCTAAAAAACCAATTCCAACCGGTTCGGTTTCGATTTCGAACTGAAACCGTGGCCATATCTACTTTTAATCACTAGAAAAAAAAATAATAATTTCATACACATTATGTCACTTTCACATGGCAAGAAAATATTTTGATGTCATAGGAGGATTAATATACACACATATATTAAATATTTGTGGTTTAATAAAATATAAATTTATTATTTTTTAGAATTGTCTTGAAAAGTCAAAAGGAGATGCAAATTTTGTTTGTTTTTTTTTTTGATATACAAAATTGAACCACAAAGCATCAATCCAACATGTGAAATTTGGATCCAATATTTAAAAAAAAAAATATCTGTTTTAATAAATACACACGAATTAAAATTTAATTATAGATTATGATTTATAAAAAAAATTAAGTAGAATATGTAGCACAATACCAGATCAAAGATTCATGCATTCAATTTGAATGAAGGTGTGTGAACAAAGGAAACTTCACAATTCACATCAAAAAGCTCACGCTTTGGTTTTGGTTAAAGATTGATTATTGTGTGATACACGTCAATAATCCCACCTACCACGCATTAAATTAAAGAAGATAATATTGTTACCCCCACGTAATTTCTAGAGACAAACAGAAAACAATTTTATATGGTGCCCTTATTTGTTGGGTACACAAATAATATTAACAAAAATAACAATAATTTTATTTTTTGAAAAATACTCCCTCCATTTTTATTTAATACGTTTGTTTATTTTTTTACAAGTGTTAAAAAAATATAATTAAAATAATTAATTATTTTCCTAATATATTCTTCCTTCAGGATATAGAAAATTATATTATTGATAAAAATGTACATTAAATAAAGATATATTAACAAATTATTTACTTGTGAGAACTATCTAATAAATAATAAATATGAATAAAACATCATTAATAACTTTGAATTCCGTACGTGGAAGTAATGTGGATTCTTAAATACTTCATCAATTCGGTCGATAGTTGTTAGTTGTAATAGAGGGTTTAGAGCTTGACACGTCAAATAACTTTACATCATTCAATTTTGATTACCGGCCACTCAAAATTCAAAACGACTGATTATTGGTCCCGATTAAAACAGTCAATTGTTTTTTTTGTTTTTTTTTAGAAGTAGAGAAGTGATGGGTAAATATCAAAATGATTTCTTAATCAATGTTTTATTTTTTTATTTTTTTTAAAATCGAACTCAGTTGGTCAGTTAAAATTAGGGATGGCAAAACGAATCAACGAATCAAATTGTGATAAGTGTGGTTTATACCCATTTATTATGGCATTTTTAGCTTACTGTTTTGTTATATTCCGAGATATTTAAATGTCATTTATAGTTTTTTTTGTGTTTTATTTGTAGGAGCATTAATACATTGATCTGTGAACAATTACACGTATTTTGGGAATTTTCGGAAAAACAGAACGAGCACAGGAGCATAGGCGCCATGGCGCCACCATCCCATACAATTTCCAGAGGGATGGGCGCCATGGCGCCCATCAATACCAAGTAAGTGGCGCCATGGCGCCACAACACATTCATTTAAGTGGCGTCATGGCTCCACTTACTAAAGAAACAAAAGGCGCCATGGCGCCTCTTCAAATTCCACGCCCATGCATTTTCCACTCAATTTAATAAGCCACGGCACTGGGGACGTATTCCAGGAATTATTTTTTAGGGTTTTTAAAATCCCTAATGATACCCAATAACTCTCTGCCTGCACTATAAATATAACAATTCGTCCAATACTCAAAGGGAGGCTAATACACTGCACAAAACACAGAAATAAATATTTTTAGAGATCCAATGAGAGGATTGAAGGGCGACAAGATGAGAAAAATACTGTGACATCCGAGGAGGAAAATATTCAATTCGGGTTTTACCTTCTTATTTTTTTTCTTAGAACTCTAATGATTTCCATTAGATTCATGATTTGTGTATTATTGTTTTTATCTTTTGTCATGAACTAACTCCTTAATTCTGGAGAATGATGTAATCTATGCTTGAACCTTATATTGTTTTTATCAATTTTGTTATGAAGTTTTATTAGTTTATTTATATTCTTTTGAGTTTAATGCTTCTTGATTGCTGGCCACAATTTGAGATGATTAATGTTTAAAATCTATCACTCGAGATAGGGGATTTTGAATAGATCTAGAGAATATAACCTATGATTTTATAGAGTTCGAGAGAATCTATAGTCATTTGAAGTCGTTAAAATAGAATCACAAATCGTAATGAGTTGTTAACTATTGGATTTTTATAGAGATATCGAAGTCTATAGTTGATGATATTTTCACTCGGCACTCGAGAGAGGGAGTGAATATTTTAGGAGTCTTGACTTATAAATAATATAACTGAACAAAGATTAATTGGCATGACAAATACATAGGTGACGACTAGGTGAAATCAGGATCCAAAATCTCTATCGTATTAGTTCCTCCTATCAAATTATTATATATTTATTTATTTACTTTAACTTTTATTATTTGTCGTCTAAATAAAGTTAGGATTATCAATTGTAGTACTTAGTGCGAGTTAACGCAATCCATGTGGGTTCGACACTTTTTCACTGATTTATACTAAAACTTGACACCGTACACTTGCGGTACGATATAAAAATATCACAACAATTTGTATCGAATCCTCAACGAATCGAATCAAAATGTGATGGATTCGTATTCGATTCGTTTATTAAACGAATCATAATATCAGGATTCGTATTCGATTCGTTTATTAAACGAATCGAATACGAATATTCGTTTAGTCAATGATATTATTTAATAAAATAATTTACCACACTTGATTTACGCCAATTCTTCATAAATATATATATATGAAAGATGTAATTAATATATTTACTAAAAATACCTCACCATATATCGAAAACATTACTTTTTATATGATAATTAGCTATAATTTCTCGAATCTTAATTGAAAATTAACAAAAACTAGTAAATAAAAATAATAAAACGAATCCTAAACAAATAAACGAATAAATGAGCTTAAATTCGTATTCGATTCGTTTATTCGAATTGACTCATTTATTAAATGAATCCATTTTTTAAAACTCGTATTCGCTTTAAAACAAATCGAATCGAACGAATAAACGAATTCTTACCCAAATTGCCACTCCTAGTTAAAATAAACTGCTTAAAAATTTCGCCAAATTTGCTTCAATTAATAATAATATTTGTTATTATAGGTAAGGATAACTTACATGGAAGGAAGCATCAAATTTATTAAACTTCTTTTTCCTCAATGACATGTCTATATGGGGAGTGATTTGATAGTAAATGACTTAAAATTTAATTGTCAGGTATTGGGTTCAAATACATGGAGTGTATTTCCTATAAAAATATGTAATAACTGAAGATTTTACATGCTCCGCTTAAGTTCGGATGGGTGGTTTGACGATGAAATTTTCAACGTTTCAAAAAAAAAATGTCAACTATATAGTAAACATGATGAAAGCAAATTAATGTGACAGAACTTAGATTGATTAAAAACAAAACCTTAATTCACAGAGAAATGTTTGATGGTTTAACAATAGTTTCACATGCATCCTCAAAAATCGTTTTGGCTGTCCAATTGTTTGTTTTATTCGGAAGCTTCGTAAGCAAAGTAAGATATAATTGGATAAATTTCACTATCTGACGATCCAAATCCTAGTAATAAAGATTTGGCAGGCCCAACATGCATAAAGGTTCAAACCGCAGACCCGGGAATGTTGCTAGCAAATAGCAATAATGATCCTCTTAAACTTCACTAGTGCAAGGACTTGTTGAAATGATTCGTCTCATTTTCAGGATATTGATCATTTGATCATTTGATACTCTCTAAAAACACAAACTCTTCCAAGTTGAGGGTCGCTTATTTAAATCCTACAGGTTTATAACTCCTTATATAACATGGAATCGTACAAGTTGATGGAATCTGAAACATGGAAATCAAATAATGCTTTAAAGTTGAAATTGTTGGAAATTCTTCAAATCTTCAAATATATTTGTTCGGATGGAGGATGAACATGTCCTTTGGATGGTATCCCATGGGGACATGTGACCGGCGTAAACACACACGTATAACGCAAGCGTACGTATCGTTCAAGTAGTATAAAAAGTATCGATCCCACGAGGATTTAATACCTAAGCTATAATTTTATGAGGTCAAATGATTACTAGTATCTAACAGGTTGTTTAATTGATTTGAAATGACGACGATTCTAAATTTAAAGACAAGTAAATAAAATTGTTCGAAAGTAGATTTTAAGAAAATTCAATATTAAAAACTATATAGGGTTGTGATTTCTTTTAATATCATTTTAAAGATGAAGTGTTATTTTATAGTTGGGTAAAATATTGATTTATTAACCTGGAACACTAAATTATGTAAAAGCCTCTTCCGAAGGTCAATTACAAATACCTAGTATAATCCAATTGAACCATATGTCTATGTCAACCAAATTACCTAGATTCATTAAGATTAAGTTCCAATTATGGCTACCCCCGCCCAACAGGTATATTCCTATCCTGTAAGGAAATCTATTAAAGGGTTATCTATCTTCAAGGAAGATCGTGGGCTATTGAGTCTGAGGTCTTAAACTTAAAATCCCTATGTCTAGTTTATTTTAAGTTTACCTAGTCAATTTAATTAATGGCCAGTTAATTAAAAAGTATTAAGAATAAGACTCAATAAATAAATCTTTATATTACCCAAACTATAATCTAACCCCTTATAAACCGGTGATATTGAATTCATCACAACCCCAGATACTAATTTAGTTACGACACATAGCTAGGGCTGATAAAATAAAAGACATAAAATACTGAAAAGTAATTACGGTAAAGTAAATACTGAAAGATAAATTACAATAAAATAAATGCTAAGGTAAAAGGAATTACTTTTACTACTACCAATTTAGATATCTCCCATAAAATAATATATAAACTTGTGATATTATTACCAACCGACCAATCTGGCGGTATCCTGATTAAGTCAAATTAAATCCAACCAGCCATTAAGGCGGTAATATTTGTCCATAACCAGCCATAAAGGCGGAACCAAAATAAAATTATCAACCGACCAATCTGGCGGTATCCTTGATTAGTCAGGTTTAAACCAGATTAGAATTAAATTACCAACCGACCAATATAGCGGTATCCTTTATTAGTCAGGTTTTAAATAGTGAATATATTATTTTTAAGGGAGATTAATCTAAATAGCAATAGTAAAAGAATTACCTTTCACCCTAGCTGGGAAAATTACCTCCTCATGATGAATAGTAAAAACTGTAAAAAGTAAGAAAGTAAATTACTATTATTACAAAACGTAATTAAAATTATTACAAAACTAAAAAATAAAAATTAAAACGAAACTTAGAGAGAGAAGAACTCCCTATTTACATCAAAGAAATGGGAGAGAATGGTCCAACAAATTATGAAATCTCGAGCTCAATTTATAGGCGCGGGTAAGCTTCCAGCGTCGCGACGCCAAGGGCTTTGGCGTCGCTACGCCAGAACAGGAATCGTGGCATGCTCTCGGCTTGACACGTTGCGAGGCGGCTAAGAGGATAAGGCGACACGTGGCGTGGCGGCTAAGAGCTCAATTATTATGCTGACGTGGCGATGACGTGGCGCTGACGTGGCAAGGCGGCTGAGATCAATTGTCGGCACCGTAGGATTGCGACACGTGTCACGCTGTGATTGGCTGATGCTGATGTGGCATGTTGACTCGGTTGACCATCTGATGTGGACGATGACGTGGCACGACGCGTGGCATAGTTGACTCGTTTGACCATGACGTGGCGATGACATGGATGACACGTGCCACACGTGGCAATTGAGAGTGTCGGCACCGTAGGATGATGACACGTGGCACGGTGCACGTTAGCATATCGGCTGTGATGATGACACGTGTCACGGGGCAATTTAGCAAATCTGGTGCACGTTAGGCGTCGCGACGCGGAGAAATTACCATTTTGCCCTTTTTGCCAATTTTTCCTGTTTTGCCCCAAATCACCTCCAGAATGTCCTGAAACTTTATTTATCTACAAAATAACACAAAACACATCAAAATATTCACATAACTCAAGAAACTATACAAAATATTAGGTTAAATGAGTGGGAAATAGTGATAGATTTACCACTCATCAACATGTCCTCCAAGTGTGTGTAAAATGATCCTATGCTCCAATGGGTGTATAGGAGGGGTATAATCATTTGGAGAGTTGCACCCCAACCCTAAGGATGCTTTTGAGGCACCCTTCCATGCTTATAAAAGGAACCTTTATGTTCCTTTTTACACACAATGAAGAAATCCGAATTTCATCCAAAACTGAGAGTCTCATATATATTTTCTTAAGTCTGAGAGAATTTCACCATATTCCAAGTTCAAGATCTTGTTAAGGCGTGCCCCTTGAACAAGAGGAATCCGAGTTATCTTGGGAGAACATTAGCCACAAATCTGTAGAGCACCGAGACGAGGCTGATAAGTTCTCAATGACAGAGATTTATCTCGACTCGGACTGCATTTCATCAAGTTTACCAGGTTTTTCTTGTTAACAAAGTTTTAGGGTTTATGCATGTTAGACTATATATACTTTCATTTTTCTGGTTTTGATTTGTTTGTTGCATGTTAATTTTCTGTTTAATGACACTATATGAACAACAATCTTAAGAACTTATTACCGGTGTTGTTAGATAGTAAATCGCATGCGTAGTTAAGAAAATTTCTGGAAAAAATACAGTATGTGCATGAAAAACTCGTAGGGCGTTCGAACGCCCAACGAACGCAAAGGCTTAAATCTGAAATTTCGTAAGAACGTTCGAACACGTCTTCAAACGAAACTCGAACGCAAGCCTTCTGCCTAAGAACGTTTGAACGCGTGTTTAAACGCAACTCGAACGCACACTCTCTGGAATTATTCCGTTCGAACGCGTTACCGAACGCTATACGAACGTGAACTCTCTGGAATACTTCGTTCGAACGCGTTCTCGAACGCAACATGAACGTACACACACTAGACAGTCTCGTTCGAACGTAGATACGAACGTGACACTAACGAATCTGTCATGAAATTGTTATAAACTGCAAAGACTTAGATTAATTTAATATTAACTTAGTAAATCATATACTGTAACACATTAAATCTTGGTAGTATAGATTTAAGTTATTATTAGAGTATTCAATTATCACAAGCATACACTTAGTGATAAAGTTGAAACTTATTTGTGTGTTGCATAATTGGTTGAGAATTTAAGGTGTAATCATACACAAGTAATTCCTTCCAATCTTGATTGACACATACACATATATCTACACATATCGTAACTGTTTATGCTATTGAATAAGTGTAATACTGGGTTTGAATTGCTAAGAGATCCTATTGAAAAATATTTAATGAATATTCTGTCAAAAATGTGATAAGAGCCTAAGTGGTCAGGGATTTAAGTGGTTACACCGGACCCCCTTTGTCCTCTGTGAATATTCGTTTATTCATTTTTCTAAAGAATCTTTAGTTGAAATTCAAGGACTTGTATTTGTTGGAACCACCGTCCAATAAAACAACAAATGGTTACCTAGTATATCACTTTGAACAAGATCATTTATTGATCGTTGTGCAATTTATCTTTTGTATACCTATTTGTTTCCAGCTACATATGGCTAGCGGAAACATCACAGTACCAGTCTCTCATGGAGAAAAACCGGAGAAGTTTGGTGGGGCAAACTTCAAACAGTGGCAGAATAAAATGTTGTTCTACCTGACAACTCTGCAGTTGGCTATGTACCTCAAAGATCATTCGGGTCATGTGGAGGGTGAATCAGAGGCAGCCAAGGAAGTGCGAGAAGAGACATGGTCATCTGTCGACTTCCTGTGCGAGAACTACCTTTTGGGTGGTCTTGACAATACCTTGTACAATGTGTACCAAGGCATGACTTCTGCGAAGATTCTCTGGGAATCTCTCGAGAAGAAATACAAAACCGAGGATGCCGGACAAAAGAAATTTGTCGTGGGTAGGTTCCTGGACTACAAGATGGTAGATTCAAGGACGTTGATGTCTCAGTTGGGTGAACTGCAGTTAATCATTCATGAAATACTGGATGAAGGTATGAAACTCTGTAAGACGTTTCAAGTTGCCACCATAATTGAAAAGTTGCCTATATCATGAAAGGACTTCAGGAGCTATCTGAAACACAAAAAAGAAACAGATGAGCCTTGAAGATCTTGGAGTTCGATTGAGAATCGAAGAGGACAACAGGAAATTCGAGAAGGCAAGCCACAAGACTATGGAGTCTAAGGCCAACATCGTCGAGGATGTAATGGGTAGTAAAAATGAGAAAAAATAATGTAGCTGATTCTTCCCAAGCTAACGAGAAGTTCAAAGGGAAGGGCTACAACTGTGGGAAAAGAGGTAATATGGCAAAGGACTGTAGAAACAATAAGTCTCAGGACAAGGGCAATGAGGCCCATGTGATGAGCGGAAAATATATCAATATTTACCGCCCATTTTACTTAATATTTTGTTTAGTTTCTCGGGTTTGATGAACGTTTTGATGTGGTTTAGTTTATTTTGCAGATAAAATAATATTGGGACACAATGAAATCATTTAGGACGAAATTTGGGTCAAATAAGGGCAAAAATTGGACTTGACATATTAATTTTGGAGATTGGAAACTTCAAAGGGCGTTTTAACGAAGTGCAGTTTTGGAAATTCCAATTTTGTGTATCTGTCGTATTTTCGGCATAACTTCTTACTCCGATATCGGATTGAGCTGATTCAAGTTGCAGATTAAAGAATACTCAAATATCTATAACTTTTAAAGAGAAAATAATTTCGAATTCTGAAGATTTCATGCCCGAAATGGATGAACCATTCAGAAGTGTGTTGTGTGTAATTATTAAAGTCACTTTCAATCATTTTCAAAGTAAAAAATAAATTAATAAATAAATAATAAAAATTATCAAATCATCACCAAACATGATAAGAGATTAGTGGAGCAATTAATAATGGATTTGGTGGAGCAATTAGTGGATCAATTAATAATGGAATTGGTGGATGATTTGATAGATGCAAAATTTTGCCTATAAATACCAAGCCATTTCATTTGTAAATTCATACTTTCTTCTAAGGAATTCCTTAAGAATACTAAGAAGATTGTATCTTGTTTGTTAATTTATAGCTTTCAGAAATTAATTTCCGCTTTCGCGCTTTCTTTTCTTCACTTTTCAGTTTTTACTTTCCGCAATTTACTTTTACGCACAATACTTTTCTTTCTTTAATTTTCAGTTTTTACTTTTCAGTAATGAGGAGGTAACTCCCCTTTGCTGGGGTAAAAGGTAAAACTTTTATTACTAATATTTAGATTAATCTCCCTTAATTATAATATATAAAACATGACTAAACTGGATACCGCCTGATTGGTCGGTTGGTAATTAATTATTAATTTGACTTAATCTGTATACCGCCTATATGGCTGGTTGGTATTTATCATGCAAAGTTAATATATTATATTAAGAGAGATATCTAAAATAGAAGTAATAAAATGGATCTTTTTACCTCAACATTTTCTTTTATTGTACTTTTACTTTATTTATTTTTCAACAATTTACTTTCAGCATTTACTTTTCAGCAATTTACTTTCAGCATTTACTTTTCAGCAATTTACTTTCAGCATTTACTTTTTAGTAATTTACTTTCAGCATTTACTTTCAGCATTTAATTTTCAGTATTTAATTTCAGCATTTACTTTCCATCATTTACTTTTCAGCAATTTACTTTCAGCATTTACTTTTTAGTAATTTACTTTCAGCATTTACTTTCAGCATTTAATTTTCAGTATTTAATTTCAGCATTTACTTTCCATCATTTACTTTTCAGCAATTTACTTTTCAGCATTTTTACTTTATGTCTTTTACTTTTAAGTCTTTACTATCCCTAGTTATGTATTAGTTATCTGGGGTTGTGATGAATTCTAATATCACCGGTTTATAAGGGGTTATTTTATAGTTTGGGTAATGTAAAGGTTTACTTATTAAGTCTTAAGCTTAATGCTTCTTGTTGTCTGATCACCAATAAGATTGATGTGGTAAATCTAAAATGAACTAGACATAGGGATTTTAGGTTTCAGCCTTAGACTTAATAGCCCCCGATCTTCCTTGAGGATAGATAACCCTTTAATAGATTTCCTTACATGATAGACATATACCTGTCGGACGGGGGTAGCCATAATTGGAACTTAAACTTAATGAATCCAGATAATTTGGTTGACATAGATATATGGTTCAATTGGGTTAAACTGGGTATTTGCGTCTGACCATCGATATAGGCTTTTGCATAATTTCGTGTTCCAGGTTAGTAAACTGATTTATTACACAAACATAAAATAATCACTTCATCTTTTAAAAGATATTAGAATGATTCACAACCCTAGATCTTTGCGTCTTTTGTTATTTTCCTTAGTATTTTCTTTGTCTTTTTATTTATTTATTTATTTTGCAAAACTACAATTAGCCAAATCAATCAAGCAATCATTCTCTTCTCCATTTAATTAGATATTTGTAAATAAATAGATTCAACAATTAATAACAACAGTAGGAATTAAGTTCTCGTGGGATCGATATTTTTATACTACTTGAACGATACGTGCGCTTGCGTTATACGCGTGTGTTTGCACCGGTCAAGTTTTTGGCGCCGTTGCCGGGGACTTATTTTTCTTGAGTTATTAATTTTGAAGCTATCTAATTTACTTGTATCTAATTTTCTTTATTTTTATCTGTAATTTTTATTTCTTTATTTTGTTTTCAGGTGATTAAAAAAATGGAACATTATTGGGATATTGAAAGATTACGAGCTTTACTAGAAGAAGATACACCCCAAATCTGGGAGCAACAATCCGGATTTCTGAGGCCTGTTGTCCTGTCCAACAACTATCACTGGATGTCAGAATCAAACAATACTACCATTGCTCATCAGAACGCAATGGGGAGATGTGAGATATGCGATGGTAACCACCCGAGCGATCAATGCATATATCTTTCAGAGTGGCAGAATTATCGGAATCATTCAAGGTACGAAGAATCATCACATTTTCCATCTTATCCATCATCTATCTACGATCTTCATCAAGAACCAGAACCATCAGAGGAAGATAAGTTGATTCACATGCTCAAAGACTGGTTCGAGGAATGGGAAGCTCAATTTGATGCACAAATTCAGAGTCAAGCGGCGTCTATACAGAGGATGACAGATCAAGTTAGACAATTAACAGATATCCTGAATCACATATCTCACGAAGAAAATTCAAATAATACTGAAGAAGCCTTCGAATATCCTGAGATTCATCATGACATCATAATAGAGGACGAGGCTGAGCAATATCAAGAATCAGAGGTATCAGTTCAGGAGCCTGAATCGACACAGTCTCAATTTGATTTTTATTATTCTTCTGACTCTGACGAGGATGAAGAAGCTTAGCTATTTGTACCAACTGCACCAACAAGGGAAGATGACTCTTTCCATCCTCAAAATGAAGATCTTGGAGAATGCATTGCATAAATGTTTGAAGAAGATCTACCTGAGCCAATCATTTCACTCAGATCAGAGGATGAAGACCTAAAAACAGACACAACTTTATATCCTCACGTTGATACTTTGGGAGCATGCATTTCACAGATGACAGATGAAGAATTAAATGCTGAGATCCTAAAATACATCTGCGAAGAAAATGTGGAGCAAGAAACAGAGCAAATGGATAAGCAAATGTCTGACCTTATTAAAGATCCAGAGCATTCAGGCGAAACATCACTGTTTTAGGGAGTACAAATCAAAGATATCAACTAGAAGCTTGACAGAATGGAACTCTCATTCCAAGTCAAGCACCATACGAGACCTCATGATTTTCTTTCTTTCTTTTCAGGAACCACTGGAGCAACAAAAGTTAAAAAGATGGCACAAGCACTGAATGAGATAAAATTATTTTTGCCAACTTACCGTTGGAAGAGACCCGTCAAAAGCAACGCACATGGGAATGTATTTAATAGGACATCCAAAACGACGCTGAAACCTCCTTGATGGATAGATTTCAATCACGTCAGGCTGAAGACGAAAAATTTAGCGCTAGCAGGGAGGCAACCCTTGCAATTTGTTGTAATTTCTAATTTTATATTTTGTGTATACATGTTGTAGAGTTTTTAATTTTGTGTGTTATTTTTGTAGGGAAAAACACAAACGGAGCATTTTAAGACAGAAGGAACGGTGTTTGGCAATCACAAAGGATAGAGCTAATTCATTTGTGATGGCTGAGTAAAGAATTATTCTTGAGACGCATCATTATGAATTTATACTAAGCTAGTGGCGTATTGCGTACACAATTCTGTTGCCTTAATAATTGCTTTGATTTGCTTTTCTGTTTTTATTTCCTTTATTTTCGCCGACAAGATCTAAAATTTTTAAATTTTTCACGATTTATTTTAACGTTCATCTAATAATTGTCATTTAGCAGATACTAGTGCTAATATTACTCATCTATTTTCAGTTTCTATAAATTCAGCTCTAAATTTCTTTCTTCGACACATCCGGATATACATCCAAATAAGAGAAAGAAAATGGAAGCAACTTCACAGCAGCGAGTCAAGCGAATTTGTGTTTTATGTGGATCCAATTCTGGTAATAAACCAGAATTCATTGAAGCTGCAAAGGAATTGGGGAGAGTCATATCAGAGAAAATTATGCACCTAGTATATGGCGGTGGCAATCTTGGAATGATGGGAAGCATTTCAAAAGCCGTTCAGGAAGGTGGCGGTCATGTTTTGGGAATCATTCCAAAACCTTTGGCAGACGAACAATTAATTGGACCAACAAATATAGATGAACGCATTGTATCAGATATGTCTGAACAAATCCATGAAATGATCAATACTGCGGATACGTCTATTGCATTACCAGGTGGACTTGGAACGTTTGAAGAAATGTTCACCGTAGCATCATGGGCACACTTAAACATTCATCGGAAACCCATTGGGTTACTTAACATTGAGCATTTCTTCGATTTCCTGTTTGTATTTCTTGCGGAAGCCAAAAGACATGAGTGCGTCACCAAATCAGTACAAGATATTTTCCTGACTGCGACAAAGGCCGAAGAATTAATAGACCAAATCCTAGCCTTTGAACCAAAAATCGACCCCATTCTTTCCAAGTTGAACTGGTCAGATAGCGATCGTGGTAAGAAGCGTAAATTGGACATAGATTTTAATCGGTAATTTTTCGTAGATTTTCAGCTAACCAGGTACGACCTTCTTAACGCATCTTTTACTGTTTAAGACATTGGGGACAATGTCTCATTTAGGTTTGGGGGAGGGAATAGTTGATTAATATCTTGTTTATTTTGTGTTATTTTTATTAGATTTTTAGTCCAAATTTTTTCAAAAAATACAAAAAAATTGAAATTTTTTCAAAAATTACAAAAATATTTTTTTTGTTTTTTTGTTTTTATTTTCACTAAAAAGGTGAAATTGGTAAGAGATAGCTGAGTAAGGAGTTTCCACTCCTGAGACGTATCTCAAACCTATTTCGGAACAAGTTAATTTTTGTTTATTTCATTTTAAATTATTTAATTTGTAAATTCTCCATAAAACTGACTAAAATGGATCTTCATATGCTCAGTTGACAGATATTATCAATATACATAGAACCATACAGACATGAACTGTAATTGAAAATTTTGTAATATTCAGTGCTCTAGTTTAATTGGAGGAAACATCTCAAAAAGCAATGGAGTAAAAAAAAAACAAAAAAAAAACATCTGAGATCCGAGTTATTAAGTCTGTAAGGGTGTTTGAACACCTAGTGCCCTAAAACCAACTGGTTTGGGAGTCACTGGCCCAAAGCTCGCTACATGGATCAAAGATGCTGCAAAATATATATATATATATATATCTGAAGTCTGAGTAATTAAGTCCGTAGGGGTGTCTTAATACCTGGTGCCCTAAAGTCAACTGGTTTGGGAGTTACCGACTCAAAGCTCGTTACATAGATGAAAGATATTGTATATAAATAAAATAAAGAAAAAAATCAAAGAAAAAATCTGAAAAATGAGAAAAATTATTCCATTGCTACAAAAAGGTGTGAAATCTGATAGAACTTTAGGACAAAAATATTACTCTCTTATCAACTGCACTTATGACTGTTGTGGGAAAAAATGAGTTGTTTAATATTTAGTTGGCTGTGTATATGGAGAATGGTAAAAATAATCAGAGAATTTACTTATTCAGTAATTTAGAAAGAAATAAAACATCTAGTAACTTGTAGTAGAAGTTTCACCTGATTAGTCACTAACTTCTTTATTCTCTTTTCGCCTGTCTTTTTGCTTTTGTGTGCATTAGTTTCACTATATTTTTTACTTTTGTAAAACGTTTGTGGGTATCGTTGTTGTAAGCCCTCACGAGACTATAACTCGTCCACTAGGGACACCTAGGGGTTTAAAGGCTTGTTGCATATGCGAAATGCAACTGTGATCCCTACGAAAGTGGCTTAGTTTAATTTTAATTGTTTCTTGTATTTTATTTTGTTGTTTTGCTCGAGGACTAGCAAAATGTTAGGTTTGTGGGTGTGATGAGCGGAAAATATATCAATATTTACCGCCCATTTTACTTAATATTTTGTTTAGTTTCTCGGGTTTGATGAACGTTTTGATGTGGTTTAGTTTATTTTGCAGATAAAATAATATTGGGACACAATGAAATCATTCAGGACGAAATTTGGGTCAAATAAGGGCAAAAATTGGACTTGACATATTAATTTTGGAGATTGGAAACTTGAAATGGCGTTTTAACGAAGTGCAGTTTTGGAAATTTCAATTTTGTGCATCTGTCGTATTTTGGGCATAACTTCTTACTCCGATATCGGATTGAGCTGATTCAAGTTCCAGATTAAAGAAGACTCAAAGATCTACAACTTTTAAAGACAAAATAATTTCGAATTCTGAAGATTTCATACCCGAAATGGATGAACCATACAGAAGTGTGTTGTGTGTAATTATTAAAGTCACTTTCAATCATTTTCAAAGTAAAAAAATAAATTAATAAATAAATAATAAAAATTATCAAATCATCACCAAACATGATAAGAGATTAGTGGAGCAATTAATAATGGATTTGGTTGAGCAATTAGTGGATCAATTAATAATGGATTTGGTGGATGATTTGATGGATGCAAAATTTTGCCTATAAATACCAAGCCATTTCATTTGTAAATTCATAATTTCTTCTAAGGAATTCCTTAAGAATACTAAGAAGATTGTATCTTGTTTGTTTATTTATAGCTTTCAGTAATTAATTTCCGCTTTCGCACTTTCTTTTCTTTACTTTTCAGTTTTTACTTTCCGCAATTTACTTTTACGCACAATACTTTTCTTTCTTTAATTTTCAGTTTTTACTTTTCAGTAATGAGGAGGTAACTCCCATTTGCTAAGGTAAAAGGTAAAACTTTTATTACTAATATTTAGATTAATCTCCCTTAATTATAATATATAAACTAGTTAAAACCTGACTTAACGAGGATACCGCCATATTGGTCGGTTGGTAATTATTTAAATTGGTTTTAACATGACTAAACTGGATACCGCCTGATTGGTCGGTTGGTAATTAATTATTAATTTGACTTAATCTGGATACCGCCTATATGGCTGGTTGGTAATTATCATGCAAAGTTAATATATTATATTAAGGGAGATATCTAAAATAGAAGTAATAAAAGTGGATCCTTTTACCTCAGCATTTTCTTTTATTGTACTTTTACTTTATTTACTTTTCAGCAATTTGCTTTCAGCATTTACTTTTCAGCAATTTACTTTCAGCATTTACTTTTTATCATTTACTTTTCAGCAATTTACTTTCGGTAATTTACTTTCAGCATTTACTTTTCAGTAATTTACTTTCAGCATTTACTTTTCAGCATTTACTTTTTATCATTTACTTTTCAGCATTTAATTTTCAGTATTTAATTTCAGCATTTACTTTTCAGCAATTTACTTTTCAGCATTTTTACTTTATGTCTTTTACTTTTAAGTCTTTACTATCCCTAGTTATGTATTAGTTATCTGGGGTTGTGATGAATTCTAATATCACCGGTTTATAAGGGGTTATTTTATAGTTTGGGTAATTTAAAGGTTTACTTATTAAGTCTTAAGCTTAATGCTTCTTGTTGTCTGATCACCAATAAGATTGATGTGGTAAATCTAAAATGAACTAGACATAGAGATTTTAGGTTTCAGCCTTAGACTTAATAGCCTCCGATCTTCCTTGAGGATAGATAACCCTTTAATAGATTTCCTTACAGGATAGATATATACCTGTCGGGCGGGGGTAGCCATAATTGGAACTTAAACTTAATGAATCCAGATAATTTGGTTGACATAGATATATGGTTCAATTGGGTTAAACTGGGTATTTGCGTCTGACCATCGACATAGGCTTTTGTATAATTTCGTGTTCCAGGTTAGTAAACTGATTTATTACACAAACATAAAATAATCACTTCATCTTTTAAAAGATATTAGAATGATTCACAACCCTAGATCTTTTGTTATTTTCCTTAGTATTTTCTTTTGTCTTTTTATTTATTTATTTATTTTGCAAAACTACAATTAGCCAAATCAATCAAGCAATCATTCTCTTCTCCCTTTAATTAGATATTTGTAAATAAATAGATTCAACAATTAATAACAACAGTAGGAATTAAGTTCTCGTGGGATCGATATTTTTATACTACTTGAACGATACGTGCGCTTGCGTTATACGCGTGTGTTTGCACCGGTCACCATGTCGCTGAAGGTGAGTAGTTAACTGATGAGATATCAGAGATGAACTCTCAACAATGATAACTAAAGCCAACTTGGTTGGGAATCCGAGAGAATGATGGGTAGACACTGGGGATACTCGTCATATCTGTGCAGATAGCAAGACGTTTTCCTTATATCAGAAGGTCGATGGCCACAATCATCTGACAATGGGAAATGCGTCTACCTCAAGAGTGGTTGGAAAAGGCACAATTGTTCTGAATATGACATTCGGAACGGAGCTTACATTGAAGAATGCTTTGCATGTTCCAGATATTCGGATGAACTTGGTCTCGGGTACTCTCCTAAGAATGACTTTAAGCTTGTATTTCTTTCTGACAAGTTTGTATTGACCAAAAATGATGTCTATGTAGGGAAAGGATACCTCACTGATGGCCTTTTCAAATTCATCGACACAGTGCTAATAATAAAGCTACAACTTCCGCTTATATTATTGAGTCACAAAATGTATACGATGCATACATTAATTAAAATGGACCTTATACCTAAATTTGAAATTGATAGCCAACATAAGTGTGAGGCATGTGTGTACGGGCCAAAATTGGGCCCAGGGATAAAATCGAAATTTACCACAAGGCCAACCACTAAATCTGGAGCCCATTAGTAGATCCACGGGCCGCCTCACGAGCCCAATCTCGTTAACATAAAAAGAGCCAAAAAGACACCAGTTACGAAAATCAAGAAGAGGATCCGAATTCATAAATATCATCATGAAGTCGACGGTTTCGAAGGAGAAATACGATCGTCAGTTATCAGACATAAATCGCCTGAATTAAACCATCATTGAAGAAGACTCCAACGGGCAGAATAGGGACCCCGCGTCAGAGAACCTATAAAATAAGAAGACGAAGCAATAGAGATGGATCTTCTCTGGGAAACTACTCCTATCATCAAGACACTACTCCAATACACCGCCTTCACGGCTAGCAAATCTGTGGTTGAGGTATTCCATAGACCTTAACCATTTCATCTCGAATTCATTCGCCCTTAGGCTAACTTGAGCGTCGGAGTGCCTACGGCTTCCACCACACCAGAGGGCAGTAACCTCCTCTTTCGCTCTACTCTTGTTTTGTAGCTTCGTTCGTGCCCCTCAGCTCACTTTCTTGATTATGGACCTCGACCGAATCAGTTTCCACAATGTGTTGAAGCAAAAATACATAGAACATCATTTCGTTCCATAGAACGTAGTTATGAAACCTTGGAACTTGTACACACTGATGTGTGTGATATGAATATTGTGCAAACAAGAGGCGGTAAAAAGTACTTTGTCACTTTTATCGATGATAGCACAAGATTATGTAATGTGTATTTGCTGAAGAGCAAAGATACACTATAAGAACGAAGTTGAAAACCAACTTGGCAAGAAAATCAAAAGAGTCAGGAGTGATAGAGGCGGTGAATATGTTTCACCATTCGGTGAATATTGTTATGTGCACGAAATTATTCACGAAACCACTTCTCCTTATTCTCCTCAACAAAATGGGATTATTGAGCGCAAAAACCGAATGTTGAAGGAAATGATGAACGCCATGTTGACAAGCTCTGGTTTAACCAAGAACTTGTGGGGGGAAGCCTTGCTTTCCGCGAACTACATCCTAAACAAGCTTCCTCACAGAAGATTGGACAAGACACCATATGAGTTGTGGAAAGGTTTCGTATCTTCCACAGATACCTAAAAGTGTGGGGGTGTCTTGTCAAAGTAATGGTTCCTAAACCTAAGAATGTTAGAATATGACCCAAAACTGTTGATTGTATATTCATTGAATATGCTCGCAAAAGTACGTATCGATTCTTGGTACGCAAGTCTGAGATTCCTGAAATCAATCCAAATATGATAATTGAGTCAAGGAATACGACATTTTGAAGAGACATTTCATTGAAAGGAAAGACAAGGAAGAGAGTCTCTCAAAAGTGTTAGGGTTGGTGCTCCAAGCGCCAATTTTATTATGTATTTCTATGTAAATACTAATGTAACGTTTTATTATGAATAAAATGAACAGTTTATTTTATATAACTTCTTCGTTAATATGGTAAAGACGTAACCGACCTTAGAATGATTAGTTATGATACTGTTGCAAAATCGCAACTGACATTGAGTTGTATCATGACGTTGTCATTCTTAGACAGTTCCCGGTCAAGATTTACACTACTTGGTCAGTAAAGTAAACCCGTAGAAACTGGTACATGTCGTATATTGGAATCTTAGATTCCGATGGTTTCTCAGTGAACCATGAGTCTTGGAGACTCGTATAGACGTGTAAGTGTTTATAGCGGATAAACACTGAACGACTCACCGAAGATTCTTAATGGATGGTACACCAACGTCAATAAGAATCTTCTCGGGTTAAGTGATCATAGTGATTCTTTGACTTGAGATACCACTGTGAATATCTGAGTTATCCTCCACACTTATGGCAGTCACGTCATCGATCTATTTAGATCAGACATCCACGTGTTCGTTGGGTGTGGACTGATGCTCAGGATATCCTGTGTGTATCAAGATAGGATCTGTCATCTCTGTGTACAGAGTATAGGTATTAAATATGGAATTAGCAATCTGTTAAATCCATGGGCTCGTGGTACACTTTAGAAATTAGTTCTAAGTGTTTTTGAGGGATTGCTAATAGAAACGTCGACGTGATTATATCTATAGAGATTTGACGTTTGTATCTATATCTCTGGATTAATCTGGATACCTGTGACGGAGGGATTATACGTATGTAGTGACCTCGACCTGTATGATTCAATGAGTTTATCTGTGTTCGTCATAATTTACGGGTGGGTGAATTATGAACACGTAATTTGAATTCGTGACGGATATGCCTGAATCTAGAGTCTCACTAATGAAATTTACTCGTAGAGCACTAGGGCAACTGTTATGAATAATACTGATTATTTATAACTCGTTTAATGGTTAAACGAAAAATACATGCAATCGGGACCTAACAGTTATTTCCGAATTAATGTGTATTTGTATTTAATATTGATATTATTAAATACACATTAATTAAATATCAATTTTTGATATTTAAAATATATCATGATATATTATTTTGAGATATTTAATGTAAATATAATACATATATTTAAGACATTTATATTTATTAATTAATTATTTAATTGTTAAATAATTAAATTAATTTATAAAATAAATATCTTTATGTCATGATTAATTTGGAAATGGGAAGTTATAATTGGAACACATATTTGATGACTTTATTAAAGATTAGATTTACTTTATTAAAGTAAACATATGTGGACTAATGAAATTATTACAAAATAAAAGTAATTGTTATTATTATTTTGTTTTCATGTTCTCGGCAAAAGGGTCTTTTGTATATCAAAATTTTTTTTGATTCATTTAACACTTAGACAAGTTTCACAAAACCTTTTACAAAGTAAGGTGGAGATAAAAGCTTGAAGAAAAAAGAAATTCATCAACAAAGTCTTGAATTTGTAAGTAATTTCTAATTTTCTTCAATTAGGAAATTGTTTCCATGAGCCTAAGCTTCAATTGTGATGCTTAGAATTTTCTCTAATCCTTAAGTATGTAATTTAATTGTGTTTAAAACTTGTTGGCTGTGATTAGCATGTGTGATTAATTATTGAGCTAATTATGAGTAATTAAGCTTAATAAATTAATTAGAAAATTAAAGTTGTAATTTTAGAGTTAATTAGCCATTCATAATTAGCCTAGAATTATTCTTGATTAATTTCATGATGGTGAGAATTAATTGGCGTGGTAATTTGAAAATTAAAGTATTGAATTTTATCAATTTAGTGTAAATTGCCCAATTTGAGTGATTTGTGAAATTAGGGTTCTTAACCCACTCAAATTTTGGGGCTTTTCATATATATGTTTTAATTTGATATATATTTGATGCATGCAAAATTTGGGATTAATTGGATTTGATCTTGATGTGTTTTGAACAAATTGGGCCAAATTGCAATTAACTAAAGTTTTGGGCTGTTTCGGTAATTACAGAAAAATCTGGGCTGTTGGTGCAAATCTGAAAATTTTTCTGGTTTTGTAGCAAACTTGTAAAAATTATTTTGGGATTAGTTTGGAATTAATTAAATATGTAATTACATATTTAAATTTAAAAAAATAATTTTTGCAAAATTTTGGGGTAATTTTGTAATTAAAAGAAATATGATTTCTTGGGTTATATTTCATAATTTAAGTATGAGTTAATTAAATAAATAAGTTTATTTAATTGTTCCAAGAAAAGTTTTTGAAGTCGGAGAAATCGTTTTTCCGCATTCCGCTGCGCTAACCTTGTAATTCCCAATAAAACCCCAACAAAAAGAACTATTGATACTGTCAAGGACAGTGATCAGGTTGACCAAGAGTCAGACCAACACAGAAATGTTGAGGGAAATGAACCTAGACGTCGTCTAAGTCATTTGAACCCGATTTTCTGACATATTTGTTAGAAAATGAGCCTCGAAGCTATGAGAAAGCAATGTCTTCGTCGGAGGCACATTTGTGGAAAGAGGCTATTAACAGTGAGATTGATTTAATCCTACAAAACCATACTTGGGAGTTGGTTGATATTCCTCCAGGTTGTAAGCCATTGAGCTACAAATGGATACTCAACCGGAAGATGAAATCAGATGGATCAATAGATAAGTACAAGACAAGACTTGTCATAAAATATTATAGACAAAATGAAGGCCTTGATTACTTTGACTCCTATTCACCAGTGACTCGTATCACATCGATAAGAATGCATAGCAATAGCAGCTATATTTGGTCTTGAAATACATCAAATGGATGTAAAGACGACATTCATGAATGATGAATTGGATAAAGAGATTTACATGGAACAACCAGAAGGGTTTAATATTCCTGGACAAGAACAGAAGGTGTGCAAACTTGTAAAATCCTTGTATGGATTAAAACAAGTACATAAACAATGACATGAGAAATTTGACAAAATGATGTTGTCAAGTGGGTTCAAAATCAATGAGTGTGATAAATGTGTGTACACTAAATCAACTCAAAAAGGATATGTCATTGTGTGTCTCTACGTAGACGATATGCTGATAATTGGTAGTAATCATGAACTGATTCAGTCTACCAAGAAAGTGTTATCCAGCAAATTTGATATGAAAGATTTGGGAGTAGCTAACCTAACTTTTCATCTATCAAATAACACTGGCTCAAGCATATCGCAATTAGAGTACTCGAGAATCATCAAAAGTCTGATGTATCTCACGAATTGCACACGACCTGATATCGCTCAAGCTGTGAACATGCTTAGCAGATATACGAGCAATCCAGGACAAAACCACTGGAAAGCCATAGTAAGAGTTTTGAGGTATCTGAGAGACACTTCAAAATATGGGCTACATTACGAGAGATATCCTGCTGTTCTAGAGTGATACAGCGAGGCTAACTGGATATCTGATATAATGGATTCCAAATCTACTGGTGGATTTGTTTTCACACTTAGTAATGTAGCCGTGTCATGGAAATCCTCGAGGCAAACATGTATTGCCCAGTCTACTATGGAATCAGAGTTCATAGCGTTAGACAAAACAGCGGAAGAAGCGGAATGGCTTCGAAACTTCCTGGAGGATATTCCTAGTTGGCCCAAACCGGTGCCAACGATAAGCATACATTGTGATAGCCTATCGGTTATTGGGAGAGCCCAAAATACAATGTATACTGGTAAGTCTCGAAACATACGTCGGAGACATAATATCATACGTCAACTGCTCTCAAGTGGCATAATATCGATCGATTATGTTGAGTCGAAGGAAAACCTAGCGGATCCACTAACTAAAGGTTTTCCTCGAGAGCAAGTTGAGAAGTCATCGAGGGGAATGAGCTTGAAGCCTATGATCCAAGAATTGCCACTGTGGAAACCTAACCTAGCTGACTGGAGATCCCAAGATCTGGGTTCAAAATGGACAACAGAAACTTTGTGCAATTCAAAACAAGCACTGAAGAGTTTTGTACTCTTTCCCATTCTGATAATGACGCTGAGTGCTGTCCGTCATGGTTAGGATGAGCTAAGGCTTTTAATGATCACTATATTATGAGATGAGTCCTAATAGGGGTAAAGACAGATTACCTCTTCGTAGTAGATCACATATTACAAGTAAGAAGTGAGACCGCTTCCATGGGAACTTTTAAAGGCGGGTTACCCTAAAGTACTTGATGAATCCAGGACCGCTGTTCAGGGCCAAAATGAACACAACCGTAGAACGGGAAATGGTCGAAGTAAAGCTGTGTGTTGGCAATTGTCTTGGTTTACACCCACGGCAGAACAATTCAAGACTATGGGTCACTGGTTTGCCAAGTAAATCCGATTGTCATTCACTAGGAAAGGTTCAAGGCAAAAGCTACCTATTTCGATGCAGCTTTAGTTCACGGAAACTCTCTCAAAGGGTCTGCATGAATATTTGAAAAATTGTGGGGGATTGTTGGAAATTCTTCAAATCTTCAAATATACTTGTTTGGATGGAGGAGAGACATGTCCTTTGGATGGTACCCCATGGGGACATGTCCTCCAAGTGAATGTAAAATGATCAAAAGCACCCTAACCCTAAGGGTGCTTTTGAGGCACCATTCCATGCTTATAAAATGAAGCTTTATGTTCCTTTTTACACATAAGGAAGAAATCCGAATTTCATCCAAAACTGAGTCTCATATATGTTTTCTTGAGTCTTAGAGAATTCCACCATATTCCAAGTTCAAGATCTTGTTAAGGCGTGCCCCTTAAACAAGAGGAATTCGGGTTATCCTGGGAGAACATTAGCCACAAATCTGTAGAGCACCGAGACGGGGCTGATAAATTCTGAAGGACAGAGATTTATCTCGACTCGGACTGCATTTCATCAAGTTTACCAGGTTTTTCTTGTTAACAAAGTTTTAGGGTTTATACATGTTAGACTAGATCTACTTTCGTTTTTCTGGTTTTGATTTGTTGTATGTTAATTTTCTGTTTAATGACACTATATGAACAACAGAAATTTGATCTCAAGAATCATTAACTAAAATAAACTGAATTGCAAAAACCCATACAGCTAGTATATTGATTGATACTAATTACTCTAAGATCCAGTCTACACATACTTGGTCTCAGTTACTGGTTATAGCTCAGCGGCATATTGCTAGGGAATGTGTAGTGTAATGAGTTGTGATGATTTCTAAGTAAATACATAAGCAAAGCACACATTCCTGAAATTTCTCACTAAAGGCTTCATTGCGTTTTAATAACTTACTTTACAAAAGCTCCTGGTCGGCGTGGAGAGGGATTCTACAGCAAAAATATCAAAATTTATGGGGTTACTTAGATTATGCTGAGCCTCTGAGTGAGCTGCTATTCTCTTCACTTGGTTGATATTTCTTGTGTATGTCTTTCCCCATCAAACAATTGGCCATTGCTTTGTTTGACCTTTTTCGGGTCCGAGAAGCTTGGCTGATGGGTTGAAGATAGAAGCCTTGCCCACATCCTGTCTGTAATCACAACCTTGTGCTGTGTTTCAGTAATTCGCTGCAAACCACGCAATAAAATATTGAAATCAAGTAAGAGCTCTACTTCTAATTCAACAAGTATCGGTTATTGAAATAACGCGTTAAGTCCAATTTTGCTGAACAAAAAGACCAAGACAGGGAATTTTTTATTCAAAGGCAACTTTCAGAAAATGAGGCATTTGAAATAATATCATGAATCCAGAAGCACAACTTCAGGATATTTGCTATTTAAGCTAGAAGCAGCATGAACATTTGCTTTGTTTTTATTGTTCATGCATAAACATCAAACGAAGAACTTACGTAGAATGGTATGTAAGCATGTCTTCCATTTACAGGGCCAACTGTGAAGCCTGTGTACCCTGCCATCGCACCATGAATAGCACTGTGAGCAAGAAGCGTGCAGTACACATTATCAGATGCAATGCTTGGAACAGCACGAATCATGTATGTGGGATCTGCCAGGCAAGCAAACAATTGGTTGATTACATTCTATTAAATTGGCTAAAGAAACTTCAAGAAGGAAGTGACATATATATGAAGGCAGAATTCAATAGACTAACCTATATATTTGAGATTTATAGTCATCTTTTGCTTATTAGCAAAGTGATCCTGCAACAGCAAAAATCAAAATATGTTAAATGACGGGGCAAGGAATCTCTGTCTACCATAAATTTCAAGAAGCAACTAGTGCTCCATTTTGTTTATTGTACAAAATCCAAAACATGGAGATATTTTTAATAAGAGCGCATCTTAAGGGCCCGGAAATGAGTCTTAGCAGAAGTCATCTATGTGATTTTGAGTATTAAGAATTATTGTAGTCACAACTGCAAACTAATTCACAAAGCAGACCAACACCCCGAGTTCGCTGAGAAATGGCAAATGCCACAACAAATGATAACTATATATTCTAGTATCTGTACCTTTATTTGTTGAGATATCCACAACCCAACATCTTGAAGCAATTTGTTTCCTGAAGCATCTTGCTGGTCCCTGGTGTGCATGTTTTCGGAAAGAAGCTCTTGCCCTGCACCTTCAGCTATTACAATGACCATGTGCCCATTTTCTTTTAATCTTTTCTCAATATATTCAAAAAGTCCACCAGGTCCATCAAGATAAAATGGTGATTCTGGGATCAAGCAGCAGTCCACATCTCGGCTGGCAAGCGTAGCATGCATTGCAATGTATCCTGTTTTGAGTATATAGTGTCAGATTCTAATATGAATTTGGTAAGAGAGAGATCAAGTAAAATAACACGGATAATTGATAATTTTGCAATCCAAAGCCAATCTTAATAGATTTTGTGTCCTACATGACACTCAAAACCAGAAAATTTCAAATACAATACAATTGCCTGCAACTTACCACTGTTGCGGCCCATTAACTTGACGACACCAATACCATTCTCAATGCTTTCTGATTCAACATGAGCTGCGTTAATAGCTCGTTGAGCCTCCTCGACAGCAGTGTCAAAACCAAAGGACTTGTCTATAACCTGAACCAGGAAGAGAATGGTGCCCATTACAAGAAGTCCTTAAATAGTACAATGTAGCTTTTGAACAATAAGATGAAGTAAATGTCAAAATGAAACGACAGAAGTTGAACATAACAAGAGGAATACCGGAATATCATTATCAATGGTCTTAGGAATTCCAGCTACTGCAACTTTGAGGCCACGCCTTCTAATTTCCTGGAAAAAAGAAAAGAAAAACTATATGAATAAATTGATAAAATAAACTACAAAACATATAGTAGATAACTCCATAGATTATGCATTCTGCAAAAATTAAGACCTTTTCTCAATCAAATAACATATGTTACCTCAAAAATCACAGAAGCCCCTTTCTGAGTTCCATCTCCCCCAAGTATATAAACCTGAAGTACATACATATTAGAATTCTTGAATCCATATACTAGAATTAGTTGTCGAGGCAAAGGAAACTCTGCAAATTCAGCTAAATAAATCTTATCAGAATGAATTAGAAATGGCAGGCAATATACACCTGATTAATGCCCCGGTCCTGAATGCTATCAACAATCTTTGAAGTATCATGACCCCCACGAGATGTCCCGAGGATGGTGCCGCCACGTTTATGGATATTATTCACAATTTTTGGTGTCAAAGGAATTGTATTTCGAGCGTAAAAGCCCCTGTATCCTCCCTGCAAGCACAAAATGACCTCTTCAACTGATTCTTCATCGACACATACTGTTATAAGCAGTTGCTGAGCATACACGAAACAAGAATATAGTTACCTCTATTCCCATAACTTTATGGACTCCATATATATGATATAAGCCACATACTATTTCCCTAATCACTGTATTTAGACCAGGGCAAAGACCACCACACGTCACAATACACGCATGCACTTCATCTGATTCAAAATAAACCTTCTGTCGAGGTCCAGCTCGTCTAAAATGTGTCCCTCTTGGACTATCTTTGTGCACAACAATCTACATAAAGGAGCAGAAAATAAGAATCTGAACTGCAGTTATCAGTCTGAACCTTCTATGCCATCACTTCATTTAACAAACTAACAATTGGACAAATATCTTTCCCCTTCAAATGGGTGAGCAATTATACCCCCACGAGTTCTGTTAATACACATAATTACAAAAGTAGCAAAACCAAAATAAATGAAAATGATCAAAAGCAAAAAATGGACTTACTTTTTGGGCAACAGTGTCATCGTCATTAACAAAATACTGCCTGTTAATAAAGAAGGGACCCTTTTAATCAGATAACCAGCTTTCTCAGTGTCATCAATAAGCACATCAATTATAATCAAACCAATAAGAGCATGACTCCAGATTCAAGTGAAGCAAACTTACTTAACAACTGAATACGAAGGATTATCTTGCAATGGATTAGGATGTGTCTGCACCAAAAATAGAGATTAACAGATTAATTAATTTATCAACAATTATTCAGCAATATTAAGCAGCCACGCGTACTGCGTACAGAAAGACACACAAGCATTACTTAACACATAAATAAAACCGTATATAATAACCCATAATTTCTTCTTCTTTTTTTTCCTCTTTAATAATAATAATAATAGTGGGAAAAACTTAAATTGAAGAAAATTAACAGAATTAACTGATATTAAAGAAATTATTTATTATTAATATTAATAAACAAACTGACGAAAACATTTTGTAAAAATAAAGTTTCAAGTTGGACTTTCTTTCAATTTCTTCATTTTCTCAGCAATCAAACAGGCGAGAAACTTACAGGAAGATGCGGAATATAATCCAAGAAATGAGGAACATCTTCAAGAACGTAACCAGCTTCTCCGGTGATGATTTTGCGTTCAGAGCTCCCCGACATGCTACCGTTGGAGTCTGGTACACGTGGCGTAGAAGAATGAGACGAGGTAACAAAATAACGTCTCTGATTGACGGGTGCAGAGTAAGCGTACGTAGGATCGAAGCACCGGAACTTGGGACTGACGAGAGAAGCAGAGCTAGAAATTGAGCTTGAGGTGTCCATCAAGACTGGTGCTAGCTGGTGAGAGTTGAGTAACTCAGACACAGCAGCATATTTGTAGCCGTTTGATCTGACAGCGATTGGATGGTGAAGTAATTAGTATAATCTTTGTTAATTGGAAAAAAAAAATAGAATTTTTTAATTTTAATTATTTGATTTATTTTGTTCGTTATTGGTTTGGTTACAGTGGCGGGTAACTAAATGATGCAAGATTGCAGGAAGAAGAAAGGAAAGTGAGTCGGTTATTGGGTTGGCGGTTAGGGACTTGAATGATAATTTTAAATTTGTTCTGGCAACAGAATCCGCATTAAAGTTTGAATTTTTACTGAGGAAAATAACCTTCGGGTCCAAAAAGTTTAATGAAATTACAAATAATTTGAAATTTTATAGTGGCACGCCAACCTTGAAACGAATCCGAATTAGAATTAAGTCCGAGAATATTCGAAGTTTCGAGGAAAATGTGATACGAGGAGGCACCAAAATAAACAGAGAGTCCAAGTCCAACAGGAGTACGTATTGATTCATGCCTCAATATTTGGAAAATATTTTGTTCTAAATTAAGTGCATCTCTCCGTCAACAATGTATGGCTTGGGCATTGACCAATGCATGCCCATCCCCTTAAAAATTTTAATTTATAAATTTAAAATAATATTTTTATTATTTATTTAACATTAACGGTTAAAAATAATTTGAAACATCGACTGTCATTAATTTTCAAGGTTTCAATATGTCATAATAATGGGACACTAATTTGTTTGTTGGCATTTTCTGAAAGAAGAAAATGTTTGTTGAAGAATTGAGAACACATGTTAAATAAGATTTTTAAGTCTGGGTACTGCTGGTACATCAAAATTGAATACATAATATGAGACGTTGATATAACCTTTCCAAGACTTTGACCTTTGAGCACCAAAAATCTTTTTTTTATTAAAAAATAATAATTAAAAAAAAATAACTGTAATTGTATTCGTTAATATTTTTATAATTATTGTTTATAATCGAATCCATTTTGATGACAAATTAAACTAAAGAAGCAAAGCGTAGCAATGATCGGATTTTTGGTATATTTGAAATCCAATTCAAAACATTTAATTGAAAAAAATTCACGAGACTCATCGAATAATTGAGAAATTAAAAAATTTGCTAATGGGCTATTTGAGATCGATATTTTTTTGATACTTATATTCGAAATATAAAAAATCATAACCGGTAAAAATCAATTTCAATAAGGATATTTTCGTAATTACATAAGTAAAGTGTAACATAATGGTATTTAGTTCAAATTTAAACATTTGGCTTAAATAAGTTTGCAGTTCGGATCCAGATTGATGCAAAACATGAATTTAATTTTAATTATTCTTGTTACCATAATATTAAAAATTTCTGACACTAAATTTACTGATATCATAGTCAATAATTTCTGAAATATTTTCTTTAAAAAAATAAAAATAAAATAATGATTTTATCTCATTTTACTGACAATTTTCAAAAAATGTCACTAACAAAGTGTCAGTAAAGTCCATTTTTAGCGTAATGCACCTAAATTTTGAAAATTATTCACTTTTCTATCTGTTAAAGCAGAAAAATGAAAAAATAAACACATTTGAAATTTCAGGTGGAAAAATGAACAATTTCAAAATTTTCATGGAAAATGATATTTACTCTATTTATTAGGTGGAAAAATGATAATTTCCTTGAATAGAATTAATTATAAAATGGGGTTGATCAAATAAATTATGAAGTTATTCACAAGCATATTTTTTTTAACTAATGAATAAGAAAATATTTTTTTTGGAAATCTGTTGCCAAATCAGCTGCCCCGGATTTAAGCGGAGCAAGTAAAACTTTCGACTGTCTCAGACTCTTATAAGAAACACATCATTTGGATTCAAAATTTGGAAGGCGGATTCTAAGTTTTATATTATCAAGTCACGTCATTTGGGGACATGATGACGTGCTTATGAGTAATGTATGAATCATGTCCCATGCTAATTGAAATAAAATTTAAAAAACAAAATTATTGCTGGTAAGCTTACAAGTTACACGCATGAAGGGATTGTCTTAATTTGTTGGTTTTATTAGCCAAGTAATTAATTTATACTTACAATTGATGTCATTGATGTGGCAGGGTTTTATTTTTTATTTTTTATTTTTTATTTTTTAATAGTTATACAGCTGATAGCATAGAATATTAGATATTTAGTTTGTTGGGATTCTAGGGCCGAAAGGATAATGGGTGAATTCAATCACTTGTAGTAAGATATTTAATATCCGTAGTTTCAAGGTAAAATTTCAGAATTTCAGTTCTTATTAGAGATTCGAGGACGAATCTCATTTAAGGGGGAGAGAAAAATATAACATCCCGGTAACCCGATGAATACTAAGTTAGGAATGGAATAATACCTATTATTTGATCATATGAAAGTGTGTATTAGGCTCATGAAATTACTTTAAGCTTATTCGACAAATTTCTTGTAGTACCGTTAAAAAATTCACTTTAAGGTTCATTGCGGATAGCTTTTAGTATTCGGACTGTAACCTTCTCATACGATATCCGATTTTTATGAATTTTATATCGTTGGAAAGTTAAGACCGAGATATACAATTTTCATATTGAACATTTCTTCAAATTCGAAGTTGAAATAGACCGACAATACAAATCAGATTCGGGTTAACTGTGTCTAAGGGCTGATTTGGGAAATTCTTAAAGTTTTTAACATTTTCTTCATTTACTCCATTGTACCATCTGCCCCTAGTATAAAAGGGGACTCTTTTGCACTCAACCCTCATCAACCAAAACTACTTGATTGAAGCTTCAATCTTCACATGCAAGCTTGAAAAAGGAAAAAGGGAGCTTAGAAGGTTATGCTAGTGAAGGAAAAAAAAATGAAATCAAGGTGAATAGAGCTTGACCAAATCCTTAATATAATGAATTTTGATGATTTGATGATTGTGGTATGTTGATTGGGTCTGCTTGAAGTTGTTTTCATGATTGTTGTGTTTGGAAGTTAGTAATTTGAAAAACCCCTAAATTGTGAAATCCATAAGTATGAATTTGAGTTGGGGGTTTATAAATGATTATGATTTGGTTTTAAGATAGTGTTTAAGAGTGGAATTGATGATATGTAATGTATTTCTTATGGTTGTAGCTTGTGTGATGTTCAGGAAATGGTGTAAGAAATGGGATTGCGATTTCTGTCCTGGAAATGAAGACGAGTCGCGACGTAAAACACCCCGGCATCGCGACGCGTGCTGGAAGAAGAAGTGGATTCTGGATTTGTGCTGGGCTGGGCTGTAACATCCCCGACTTGGGAGATGTTACCGGTAGAGGATAGCAGCACTAACCCCATAAGCCTCTGACTTTCCGACTAAATTCTTTGCAATTTATAGCATGAAAATACAATAGAGATATATATATGTTGTAGTCCACAAGAGTGAATTACCACTAATCTTAGCAGCACAGATTGAATTTAAGAGATGGAATATGGACATAATAATGAATGATACATAAGATAATGGGAAAAATGGTATAACATAGTGATGGTAAAGTTAATGGAGATCTCAGGATAGCTGATAAAAAATTATGAAATGCAGAAAATAAAAGAGAATATCTATCTAAATAGGCGGATCATGAGATAACAGAATAGTCGAACCAGAGAAATCTAAAAGAATTTAGATCAGAATTGTAAGATGATAATATCTTGTAAGGAAGATAAAGAAAGTAATTCTCAAGGTATAGAGAAGTCGACTTACAAAGAGAATCCATGATATCAGTATAGAAGAGTTAGTAAAATAGTAATACCAAATCAAAAGTGAGTATATTGGGACTTCAGGAAAACATGACCTATTCTAGAAATGAATTTTGAGTATTGTTGGAAGAAGTAATTTGGGTAGTTTCGAACAGAAATGCAGTTAGGTGGGAGTCATTATCTGATAAGTAAATAAGGGAATCTTAGATTCATAAGGAATCAATATGTACAGATATAACTAGTAGTTAAGCGAATCACCACAAGTGGTCTTGATATGAACTGCTGGTGTCAATCATCCATCATCTAATGTTTATGAAATATCAATAATTGGAAAAATACAAATGTGGAGTAGACGAGTTAGTTGTTCGCCTCAAATGGCAACCATTAGAAAGAGACTTGAGACAAATCACGTAAAAATACATCTCATTTAGATATTTCTGGTGCTGAAAAGAAGATTGTTCAGGCCTTCACCCCTTTGCTTTACATCTTGTCACCGCAAACTTATTACTCTTTCAAATCAAGCAAGAATATTATGGAAGTGTTTTTATGAAGAAAATATTGATACATTTCTCTATAAAGAGACGCTTGATTCTTAGTGAATGAATCAATAAATTTCTTTCATGGTATCTTCAACTGTTAATCATAGCCCCTGCCCAAAGGTTGCTAGAGCTAAAGTGATATATCAAAAACTTTAAAAATGGCCAATCATCGATCGAGCAGTCATAGATTCCAAATATGTTCAAGATCTTTGGAGGGATATTTACAATTGCTTATATACAACTCCATCTGTCTTGTTGCCTAGAGAAATTACGATGGATATCGTGAATCGAGTTCCTACTAACTTCATGAGGTGGTGCTATATTTTTCGAACCATCTGGAATGGAAAAACAGATGGCTTGATACAATACAAAAATAATTCTACAATTATCCACTGTAGATATCACATATATCATTCCACAGTTTTTATAAATAGTCACAAATTCTTTGATCATTGTCAATGAAGTCTAAGCACTTTGTTTGAACTTGGGTTCTTGAATGGATTTATTCTTGGGCCAAGTTCAATTCATCCTAATAGTCCTGATATCTTAGAAGCCAGCCTTTATGAACTTTCCCCATTTGTCAGTAATATTTTGCATCGATGGTATAAACGCCACAAAAGTATTAATGTCTAGATCGAAACCATTATCCCAAACAGATGACTATTCATTCGTATTCCACCCCATTCATCTGATTAGAATCATACCGTCACACCAGCTCACTAATTGGAGACTTATCAATTGGCCATCGAGACTAAAACTTAGAGTCTATTACAGATATGAGGATTTTTCAGAAGAGATTACCTTCCGTCATACATGTGATCTTAGAGCTCTCTTTGCAGACTCTGTTCGCCGAAGTTTAGAGAGTAATATTATTGAAAGAGACTGGCAACTCTTCACTACTATTGAAGAGTCATCAATGAGTATTATCCAAGGCTATAACAAAATCAAGTTTCTTGATAGTCTCCAATCTCGAATCATCATCGGTGACATTCATATGTCTCATAGAGCCCAAAGACAATGGGAAGATCATCGGTATGAAGATGATCATGTTCTTGCCTTACAACCAAATTGATATATCCCATGATGTAACCTTCACTGTTATAATTTGTTGCTTTGCAGATGTTATTACCTATACCCATTTTTATTTAAAGTCTGAATTAACATAGTTGCTATTATTCCTGGATTGAGGACATATCCTATCAAGATTCTTGATGTTTTCCTCTTCAGTCAATAAAGAAGTTTTCAAGAAAAAAATTACAAGATGTTGAGCATAGTATGGGTAAAGAAGACATGACTTAGATGTAACCGTCTAGAAAGTCTTAAAAAGCATTAGAGTATAATTGATAACTTACTTGGATAATCAAGTTAGAGAATGTCGTAATAATTAGAGGTTTAAGAATGAAATTCTTTGATGGTTGGTGGTGAATGAAGTATGATAGTAAATATGTATACTACTCAGCAGAATTTTACAGGATGAAAACGAGAAACTACCTACCTAAAACTTTAAAACTTAGATGAAGCATGTGCCAACATGGTAAGGGTTGTTTTATTAAGGGATGACAAGTTAAAAGGAGGACTACGTGTGTATACTAGCTAAGTAATTAAAGAACAACGATAAGGATTTGAGCTATTGAGTTTATATTGCTCTATGGTTTGATACCAGTTTATGTGAGATTGTCACAAAGTAGAACGATATATGTGGTAAAGCAGAGTTGGCTATGTGAAATCCTAGATATTGTAATGTTTTGGAATATATGGAATTGGATATTGTGATTTAATGGTATTGAAATGAATTGATTGTATTTAAATAGATAATAGCATGTTTTATTATTATAAGTTACTGAAGTGATAATTGGGGGTTAAATTCTTGTGTTTTAATGTTGAAGTATTGAGGAATGCTTGTGAGAAGATGGTAATGTTGATATTAGTGTTATATGTTGGTTTATACAGTGAATAATTTGTTAGGATTATATGGCCTAGAGGATAATGGGTGAATTCAGTCACTTGTGGTAAGATATTTAATATCCGCAGTTTCAAGACAAAATTTCATAATTTCAGTTCTTATTAGAGATTCGAGGACGAATCTCATTTAAGGGGGAGAAAAATATAGCAACCCGGTAACTCGATGAATACTAAGTTAGGAATGAAATAATACCTATTATTTGATCATATGAAAGTGTGTATTAGGCTCATGAAATTACTTTAAGCTTATTCGAAAAATTCCTTGTAGTACAGTTAAGAAATTCACTTTAAGGTTCATTACGGATAACTTTTAGTATTTGGATTGTAACTTTCTCATATGATATCTGATTTTTATGAATTTTATATCGTTGGAAAGATAATACCGAGATCTACAACTTTTATATTGAATATTTCTTCAAATTCGAAGTTAAAATAGACCGAAAATGTAAATCAGATTCGGGTGAACTGTGTCTAAGGACTGATTTGGAAAATTCTTAAAGTTTTTAACATTTTCTTCATTTACTCCATTTTACCATCTGCCCCTAGTATAAAAGGGGACTCTTTTGCACTCAACCCTCATTTTGTGAAGAAGTAAAAGGTGAGAGAGGGAGAGAAGTGCATAATTTTCCTTTCAATTTATCAACTAAAACTACTTAATTCAAGCTTCAATCTTCACATGCAAGCTTGGAAAAGGAAAAATGGAGCTTAGAAGGTTATGTTAGTGAAGGTAAAAAATGAAATCAAGGTGAATAGAGCTTGACCAAATCCTCAATATAATGAATTTTGATGATTTGATGATTGTGGTGTGTTGATTGGGTGTGCTTGATATTGTTTTCATGATTGTTGCGTTTGGAAGTTAACAATTTGAAAAACCCCCAAATTATGAAATCCCTAAGTATGAATTTGAGTTGGGGTTTATAAATGATTATGATTTGGTTTTAAGATAGTGTTTAAGAGTGGAATTGATGATATGTAATGTATTTTTTTATGGTTGTAGCTTGTGTGATGTTGAGGAAATGGTGTAAGAAATGTGATTGAAATTTCTATCCTGGAAATGACGACGCGTCGCGACGCAAAACACCTCGGCATCGCGACACATGCTGGAAGAAGAAATGGATTCTGGATTTGTGCTGGGATGGGCGCGACGCGAGGCACATTTAAAAAAAATTAAAAAATATTTTCAATCGTTCCGGTTTTATCCTAAGATGTTTGAGGGCACTCTAAGGGATTGTATAGATGAATAGACACATGATAAGTAATATCATAAGCATAAACATCAACCATTGGTTGTACATACTTTTATTACAAGGATAACTAACGATTTCTTTGGCCTTAAATCATCGGCCGGACACTTGGAGATTACCTACACCGCATACCGTACCTGAATTTCCATAGCACTGTGAGTGGATACTTTTCTCTTATCTGGGAGTATTTATTTTAAAGTTTTAATTGTGACTTCTGATATGATTTTACAAATCACCGATTCATTGGTTTTACTTAAAATGATGATTTCATGTGAATATGATATATGATTTAAGCTTTTGATAAAGTTTGGTTTCAGATAAATGCTTTGATGATGAAAATGATTTCAAAGATATGTATTTATGATTTTGGAGGCATGGGGGAAAAATCCACCTCAGATGTAACTTGATACATATATTGAATTGTTGGATATGGAATTGATGGGTATCAGTATTGATACAAGATATAGACGTGTGCACACGGGATACATGACTAGAGATGACAGATGCCTCTAGATCCCGGGTATTGGGCTAGGGGGACTGTGAGTACAACGCCCCTAGACCCGGATTTTTCAGAGACAGATTGGTGGCACTGATAGCACCATTGTTTACGGGCTTAGTGGCTTGGGGGACTGTGCATACAACGCCCCAATACCACGAGATTATTGTACAGATTGACAGTTGATTTTACATATAAATCTGTGAATGGTTTTCAAAAAGGTTTTTGGACTGGAAATTCAGATTTAAAGTTTATAAATTCAGAGATGGACTTTTTTTGGACTTGATTCTTTAAAGAGAATGATTTTATAAATAAGCTCTCAAGAGAACTCACGATTTAGAGAATTCTAGAAAATATTTTCTGAGCAGGAAAGATTGATTCTTGAGATGATTTTGGTTTTGGAACCATGGATTTTATAAAGTATATCAGTTTCATTTTTTGAAAACTGTCCACTCACTAGATTTTTCAAACAACCTAACCCCCACTCCCAATATTTTATTTTGCAGGTAAATCTGAAGGACGAGTTCGAGATGATGGATACTGATGGCAGTCACTTGGGTGTTGAGTCCACCAGGTTGTGTCCTTAAGGAAACATAGTCAGAGTCGAGTAAAAGTTGCATGATATACATTGCACAGTATCAGTCTTTGAGTGTGTCAAACATTAGATTTGTAGTGTAAAGTATTTTTGAGTTCATTGTATGGAAACTTGAGATGCATTTCTATGAGTATTGAGTTGGGCATTGGACCATTTGCATGAACTTGTGTTTGAGATGATTATGACAGTTTTGATCAGTTAGATTAGTTTGAGGCTCAGGGTGATAGTACGGCCTATTCCCTGCCGGTAACATCTTCTGGATTGAGGATGTTACAGAAACTTTAGGTGGAAAATTGAACAATTTCAAAATTTACATGGAAAATGATATTTACTCTATTTATTAGGTGGAAAAATGATAATTTCCTTGAATATAATTAATTATAATTTGGGGTTGATCAAATAAATTATGAAGTCATTCACAAGCCATATATTTTTTTTTAACTAATGAATAAGAATTTTTTTTTTGGAAACCCGTTGCGAAATCATCAGACCCGGATTTAAGTGGAACATGTAAAATTTCTGGCTGTTTCAGGCTCTAACAAGAAACATACCATTTGGATTCGAACCCAAGATTTGGAAGGCGGATTCTAAGCCCTATATTATCAAATCACGTCTCTTGGGGACAAGAATAAGATGACGTGATTATGAGTAATGTATGAATCATGTTCCATGCTAATTGAAATATAATTTAAAAAACAAAATTATTGCTGGTAAGCTTACAAGTTACACGCATGAAGGGATTGTCTTAATTTGTTGGTTTTATTAGCCGAGTAATTAATTTATACTTACAAGTGATGTCATTGATGTGGCAGGGTTTTATTTTCATATATTTTTTTATTTTTTAATAGTTATATAGCTGGCAGCATAGAATACTATAATATAATTTAAGTGTTAGAGTTGAATTATTTGAAGATTTGTTTAATTTTCTAATGATTAATATTTAATTATATATAAATTTTTATTGAATAATTATTTATAATTATTTTAAAAAGGATGAATATCAAATCAAAATCCAGTCAGCATAACTTTTTATGTATGAGAGCAAGAGTTTGGATCCAAATTTCTTAGTTTAATTAAAGGTGCCAGCTAAATAGGCTGATTGAAAAGTACTACTTGGTCAAGCCCAGCTCAAGATTATAAATATTCGCTTAAATCGTGAACTTAATAAAATATTTTATCATTTAGTCTCTACAATTTGAGTAAATTACTAACTACTATTTATATTTTAAAAAATTAGCTAAATTATAGGTACCGGCTATATTTTTTGTTTTAATTAAAATCTAAATATTATTATATATTTTTCGTAAAAAATATTTCACCATTGACGGAAGTTACGCAGGGGTATTTTAGATAATTTTTTAAAATATAATAAATAAAAAATAGCATTTATCCTTCAAAGAGCCACAATAATCGGCTATTGATTAAAAAAAAAAAAACAATTAAAAAGGAAAGAAATTAAGAAAGTGAGGGTAATGATCAAAAAATAAAACATTGAAAATTTTTAATGAAAATCATTTTATGAAAAGAAAAGTGTTTCCATTATTTCGCTATCCCCTAAAAATATTTATGAGAATCCGAATTTAGGTATTTTCGGACTTGGATCTGCATACATCCGGAAGATTTGCGTATGAAAATACCCTTGTGAGAAATGAAATCTAGACCTAGATTCGTGCGAGTTTGGAAATCTGAGATCCGGATCTAAAATTTTAATAATTTTATACAAATATACTTGAAAAAAGAAAAAAAAATCTTGATTTCTAGATCCGGTCGAGTCCAAAATTTCAGGAGCTGGGTATATATTCTTATTAATTTTTTTACAAATATAATTGAAAAAATATTAAAAAATATGAATTTCTGGACCCGATTTGGATATATCAAGCTCTGGATCCACGAAGGTTTGGATTTTCAAGACACGATCTATAATTTTATTAATTTTATATAAATATAATTGAAATATATATTTAAAAAATCATATTTATAGATCCGGTCCGGGTATACTCATACGGTCTTGATTTGCAGGACCCGAATCTTGAATTTTATGGATTTCATAAATATAATTGAAAAAATATTTAAAAAATAGTTTTTTGGATCCAGTCTGGGTATACCCGGATCCAAATTGCTAAATTCGGTCCAGATATACCCAAATGGGCCAAATCTGTATCCACGCGTGTATGAAATTATGGGATTCGAGTCCATAATTTTATAAAAATATAATTGCAGAAGATTAAAAATTTTGGATTTTTGGAACGAGGTATTTTTGGATCCATATCCACGCGGCTTCAAGAATTTCGGGACCTAGGTTCATAATTTAATTAATTTTATACAAATATAATTGAAAAAAGATTAAAAAAATCATTTCTGGAAACTGATCCATGTATACCCCAATTTGTACCCACACGGACCCGAAATTTTGGGACTCGAGTCTATAATTTGATACAAATATAATTGAAAAAGATAAAAAATCTGGATTTTTAGATTCGGGTAATCCTGGTTCGATATTCATGCAGGTCCGAAATTTCAAGACCTGAGTCCATAATTTTATATAAATATAATTGAAAAAATGATTAAAAATTATGAATTTTCCGATCCAGTCTAGATATGCCCGGATCTGAACCAAGTATACTCGTATTTGGGTCCGGATATTTTTTCCCAAATCTGGATACGAACCCGAATCCACCAAAACATATTCTGACCCACCTGAATCCTTGCAGATCCAGGTCCGAGTCTGAATTTTGCTATTTCTTGAAGTGAGCTATAGAAATTTTGGATGAAAGAAAAAAAATTATAAAATTATAAAATGATTTATGAATTTGTATTTCGTAAGTCATTTTTTTGAAAATGACTTAACTTTTTCATTGATAGGAAAACAATTTACATTGACCAAGTTTTCCATAAATATCCCAAACTAAGAAAATTATTTTACTACGAAATAAACGGGCCCATAATATTAAAATAAACTTTAATGTCCTTGAGAATTGCGAGAATTTGTGGGTGGAAGTTTGTTTACTCACTGCAAAATGTTGACTATACTTCAACTTTAATATTTAGATTCAGTATTGAATTGAAATGTATTAATTTTTTTATATATAAATTATAATTATTGATAATGAGATAATGTTGATGATATTTTTTGACCCGAGAAACTCTGAAGCCTGAAGATGGACAAAATGGATTTTTGACGTTTAACAAATGAAAGTCCAATATCTTCACAAGGATGAGAAGTCAGACAGAGGACCAGAACCCGATGTGCAGATGAAGACTGACCCGAGATAGTCAGGAGATATGTTTTGTGCTTGTAATAATGGAAATGAGATTTGGAGTAAGCCAACTGAGGCACGGTCACATACACCCAATGAAGCTTTATTAGAAACGAAGAAAAGTAGAAAGGTGATCACTGGAAAATACAAGCTAGTTGCCCATAATAAATGCGGCCGAGGAGTTTAATGTTGGCTCAACCCTTTTTGGAGAGAAAGTGAGGGAAGTAAAAGCATCTCTACCGATTCGACCTGGTAAAAGGAGTAAGGAGGAGCATCATCCGTTTTGATATACCGACCCGAGGATATAGGTCGATTTTGTAGCATTACGCTCACGTATGGACGATGTAAACTCTAAACGGAAGTTTGAGCCTCCCAAATACCGATGAGACGGGAGTAGGCCAACGACTAATGGGACAGAAAATGGTCTCAGACTAATCCAATGACACACGAAACCATGTGAATGGTTGGAATACAGGTTGGCACATGGGCAAAACATGTAGCAGCTACCAAAAAAAGGTGAATTATTGAGGTTCAGATGGTAGAGAGTAGTTGCATCAGACGACATAGCTACTATTTGTTGAGTGATTGGGGAAATGAGCCTAGGCAATGATAACATGGTAATGTGGCTGATGACACAAATTGGTATAATAGTAGATCTAGACGCACTATATAAATGGGTTGAAGACTCGGATTGGTGGTTGGTTTTTTTCTTCGACTCTTTGGCTGACTAATTATTTTCTAACAATTTCTAACATTTACACAACTTGTAAAAAAAAGAAAATGCTTAGTGTAAAAGAGAGATAAGGTATGTCAGTCTGACCCGAGGTGGTAATAAAAATCTTCATTTTCTTTGTGCTCGTGGACGTAAGTTGGATTCATTCCACCGAATCACGTTAAATCATTTGTTCTAGATGTGTTTTCTGATTTACTTGCCAAGTTTGCTTTGGTTCCCAGCTAACCAAACAAGTTCACTGCTTGGGGGATGTTTGTTCGAGAAGTACTTTTTCCCGAATTACTCTTAGAACGAAAAACAGCCGTCAACATGTAATAATTTAAATATAAGTAAATCTTAAGTAAACAATACTATTAAAGTACGCATATCAAAATATTATAAAAAAACTTAATATAGTTGAGTTCAACATTATTTCCAAAATCCTTAATATTATCTTCTAAAAGAAGAGATTTTTCTTTCATTATTTAAAAGAAGAGATTTTTCTTTCATTATTTTGTTACATGATTTATTGAAAAGAAACTGTGGAGAGTTATTTACAATATTTTTTGTAGAATAATATTTATCCGGTGGTAGTTTACTAGTTCATGTATTTAGGAATCTCAATAAATTCCTAAATTATAATATTCTATATGTAGATTGTAATAAGACAAGTGTGTGCGACTTGTGAGGGTGTATTTTACTTAGTGAAGTGGTGGGATCACCTAAACTTATTTAAAGGTTGCTCTTATAAAAGTCCATTAGTATTATTTATTCTCAAAAAGTTTAACCTATCAATTGAGAGATGCTCCAAGGTTATGACGTTATGTACCATCCAAACTATTCTCACCAAATTGTGCGACCAAATCATTTTCAGTAATTTTTTTTTTTTTTTGGTAATTTGGGTGTTCGGATCAGTTTACGCTCACATCGACTAATCTCTGGGACCCGTGCTCCGTGCTCTCAGAAGTTTCACAGCACATATCATGATAAGTCGTTGGTTTTTTACACCAGAGAATATGACCCCAAGAAAATACATCTAGTGTGATTCAAACCTTGAACCTGAGAGGGAACAAATCACTTAAATCAAAACCTTTATCATTGAGTCAATCGCTTAAGATTATTTTCACTAATCTTTTATGTCTTGTGGGATAGACGAGTTAACACACCAATACCACACACAAAATTTTGGGCCTAATTCATACTTTAAAAATTATATTGTGAGTTAAAAGTTACTCAAAAATTATATATTGCCTATGGACTATTTTCAGTCGATATTGTAGAATGGTCATTTGGACCGGTCTTTATTCACATGAAAAATAATGTCAACCATACTCTTAGCTCAAGTGAGTTGATCTAATCTAAGTAAAAATATAGAACCAAACTTGTTGACGGGAGATTTTCGTCTCAGGGGTAGTTTCGAGATAACCCTCCCGAGACAATCCTCCTTCAACCTTGAATTTGTTTGGTTATGGGAAGACCAAAGACAAATTTGGCTAAAGATGAGAAAAACACAAAGATTGACAAGAGAGTTTTAACGTGGTTCGGCGGAACAAATCCAGCCTACGTCCACGGGCACAAAATGGTTAGGGTGTTTTATTACTGGAACGAGCTCGGCCGACCTGTTTTAGGAGCAGGTTAAACGTAAACCGAGCTGTTTAGCAAGTTTTACAAGTAAGGCTCGTTTTCTTCTTTGTTACAAGTTTTTTCTCTCTCTATTTTCTCCATGAAAGTGCCCCCTTCAAATTAACCTAACTTTCCTTTATATACTCAGAAATTACAACACTGTTCTTCCAACTTTGTGACTTTCCCGCGATTCCCGGCTGGTTGTCGGGCTCTCTGCCCCGTGACTGTCTTCGCCGAAAGCAAGTCTGCCGTCTAACGGCCTGTCACCTCACGCCTGTTTTCTCTACTGTCACACGCAACAATTAATGATGCCAGCCTGTAAAGAGCCTTCAATCGGTGATACATGCCAGAAGGAAAAGTCCAAACTACCCTGATCATATCTCTGGTGCCATAAGGACGTCCAAACCGAACATCGAACTGCCACAACTACTTCCGAGCTGACCCAACATGTCCGAGCTCATTATCCCGATCTAGGAGGAAAAATAGTACTGAACCGAGCCTCCGGGCTAAAGTGGTCAGTCTCGGCTCTGATGTTGTCGATCTCTGATATCTGTATCATGATGTGTCCTCTGATCGGTCAAATCCAAGAAACCGGGTCCGAACTCTCTGCCGGGCCGAGAAGTGGCCAATAATTTCTGAACACCCGTCCCTTTCGGAAAAGGGGAAATTCCATCTCTGCCCCTGGCTGCACTATTTAAAACCTTTAGTCGCAGAAATCTCCATCAACATCTATCCCATAGTTCTCGGTTCCAACGAGTGTGCGAGTTGGTGCCGGGAACTACAAAGATCTGAAGTGCAATATCAAACTGGTCGTCCTCGGTCATCTTTATATGCTCGGTCACTGCAAACTCTGATGCCCTTTCAAATGACTCCTCAACTTGAAGTAAATTCCCCTTCTATCCTTCTGGTAGCCATCCTCGAGAACCGCAAGCCATCACATCCTCTTAAATACCCATCAAATCATCTTTAGGGTTTAATTTGGGCCTGACACTTGTCGAGCATCTGTGCTCTTCCCGTCAAAGGACCAATTCGATCAACTGTTCATTTGGAAACCGAAAGGTTTTCAATCTCAGCCGTTCATCTCACTCTGAGCAGATGGAGTCCAAAGGCGATACGTGGCGCGAATCCAAAGCCTTTCTCTGATCCAACGGCCAAGAATACCCCGAACTGATTATAAGAGTGTAGAGCAACATACCTTTCTCTCTTTTACGAAAATCAGAATCTTCAAAGGGTAAGAGCTTCTCTGTTCCCGAGATCAACAATCTTTCAACCGACCAGACCAACTGCTCATTCTTCTTCCCAAATCAAGTAAGTCCCTGCCCGACCCTTCTCTATTTCAATTTCTGCAAACTATCTTGACTGTTCCTGGTTTGTGAATGCTTGCTGGTTGATTTTTTACTTGTTGTTGCTTGTTTTTTTCTTTTTCTTCCATCATATTTATCTTATCGTTCGGTGTTGCGAAGGATATTTTGGGATTTGGTGTTGGGTGTGTGGCATATGTTTTCTGGTTGTAGGATGAGTGGTGGGATAAGATGTATGCGCTTCGGGCTTTTCGGTGTTCGGTGTTTGGTTGGATGCTTTTAGGGAGAGACTTGTTGTTTGTGGTTATTGCTAGGGCATTTAGAGACTGTAGGCCTAAGTTCCCGGTAGTTAGAATAGATCTCGAACCTTTGGTACCTTAGACTTTCCACTGACTGACCTTATACTTAATGTCGACTGTCAGGAATGTCTGACGTTGAATCTTCTTCGATAAAACCCATAAAACTTCAACCTCCTCGTGCTGTAGAAGCGTCCTTCAGCTCTGGTGCACCCAGCCTGGAGGAGCTAGATACCACTCCAATCCCTTCCCAAGAGGAAAACAATTCTTACCATCACAAAATCCCCTGGAAAGACCATGAACTAGGAGAACTGGGTAATTCGAGCTTGGACATGAACCGGCCTTCCACCATTACGAGAGATGCCTTATGTGTACTTCGCCAACAGTACGAGATCCCAATCGACATAGCTCTTGATATCTCTGGCTCGTGTGATCGTGCGAGTCAGCCTGACGAGGGCTCGGTCGCCCTTCTTCATTCTTTCTTTGAGTGCGGTCTTCGGCTGCCCATCCAACCATACTTCGCTGAGATATTGGCCAGGATGGATATTGCTCCCTGCCAACTAAACTTGAACAGCTGGAGAATTTTGTCCGGCTTACATGTGATCTGGCACTGGGCAGGCCTCGGAGAACCGAATTTTGAGGAGTTGAAAAGGCTCTACAAACTGAAGACCAACCCAAAAACACACCATAGTTGGTATTACATCTCCTCGTATGCCGACGTCCATGCCCTCGTTAAAGACCTCCCCCAAACCAACAAAAACTTCAAAGATCCATGGTTCTGGGCTACAAGCGACTGGGGATGGACCTGATCATCGTCCTTGGAGATTACAGAAATCCCTGATATCTTCAGAGCGGGAGGTTAGGACTTGATTTCCTAGTTTCTTTTCCTAATCTTTTATGTAAAAATGCTAACTCTTTAACCCTTCTCATCCTGCTGGAGGGATCCTCCCAAGGTCACCCACACGGTCCGTTCTAGGATCAAGGTGGCCTAGAGCTACGCCAGCCTCTGGAAGATGGTAGTCAATGACTTTGTCTTCTTGGAGTCAGGGCTCATCCGGAGTGCACCTCCACAGGTCCCGAGACGGCTAGGTAGGTTTCTTTCTGACTGATCCCCTTGCTTGTTTGGCCCGCAAATGACTTGAACTCATCTAATTTCCGAACTGACCATGCTTTCGGCCTTGTACTCTGTAGGAATGTCGAAGCAGCCCAATGTCATTGACAGAATAAAAGATTTGGCGAAGAAGCCCGGGCCGAGTGAAGCGGGGACCTCCCGAAAAAAGTCGGCTGCAGCAGAGGCCAAGGATAAAACTAAAGCAGTGGCCCGTCCATCTGAACAATCAAAAATCTCATCTCCAAGGGCGGTCCCGGCGCTTGAAACCCGCCTTTCTGGCCCTTCTAGGTCTGCCAGCAAATGAAAGCGCCTGATCAGATCGGGAGGTGCCGAGCATGAAGAAGAGGAAGATGAGGAATAGCCTCTGATCAAGAGGCAGACTGCCCGAAGAGAGAGATGAGCTGCAGAGGCTTCCTCCAAGAAAGGAAAAGGCGTCGTGGTGCTTGGGACAGACGACTTCAATGAAAAAATCCGAGAGGCCACTTCCCACCTTGTGCCGGCATTCAATGAGCTGGCAGACACAATTCCTCCGGAGGAGATCCCGAAATACGAAGACGTCTCTCCCGCGGATGTGGTCACGGAGTTTTGCTCCCAGATGGCCAAGATAACAAACTTTCTACTTCCTCTCTGCATCTTTACTTGGCTGCTGTTCTGATTTCTTCCCTTTTTTTGCAGGCAAATTATCTCATGGCAAAAAATAAAGACATTCTCCGGAGTCTTCTATCTGAGGGAGGCCAGACTCAGAGGCTTTAGAGTCAACTTTCAGAAATGGAAGCTGAGCTGGCCAAAAAGGATAAGAGAATAAAGGCTCTGGATGGGGTAAAGGATGAGGCCCACAAACTGAATGAATCCCTTCGGAATGCGGCTACCCAGGCCAAAAAGAATGTTGGAACCACCAAAAAGGACATGAAGGTTGCTTAAGAGGAAAGTAATCATATGTGGTGGGAGTTGCATAATGCCGAATCTAAGCTGAGGAAGATGACTGACGACAGAGATCGGGTTCCGGAGGAGCTGGAAAAGAAAGAGACTGATCTGGAGAGGAGGGAGGCTGAATTGCAAAAGAGGGAGGCTGAACTGAAGGGCGAGCTGGAGAGCGCCCAGCTTAAGGGAATCAGATATTGCGCCGAGATTGTTCCAATTCTGATGCCGGGGGTTAACATGGAGCCGATCCACGTGGCCATCCTCTTTTGTAAAGAAGAACTTTTATGCGGATGAGGCCCGAGAATTACTTGCCCTCCCTTCAGAGGAAGTCCAGGATCCGGAGCCTATTTCAGCCGTGCCCATGTCTCCGACCCCCGAGGAGGTCCAACCCGAGGCTCCTACCCCTAAAATACCTCAGGCCAAAGTTGCAGCCCCTCTTTCCTCCCAAACTAAAACCGAGGTGCCCCTTGTCGAGTCTGTATCAGTCATCCAGCCATCCAGGCCTGCACAAGAAGAAACAATTGCCCATGCGCGGGCCAATTAGTGGGGGTGACCCAAAAGAGGGCCTCATGTAAGTTCAAACAATATACTTCCTTTTGTAATGATAATCATAACTTTTCCTTTCAACACTTATCTCGAATGCTTTCTGTTCTACTTTCCATACTTGGCTTATTTCGACTTTTGAACTTTCTAACTTGCTCTTCCAAATCTCAATGTGACCTCGTATCTGACATAATCTATCCCCGAGCCGAGATCAAATGCAATCGGTGGGACGTAACCCGACCCCGAGCCGACAAGAACACTTGGCTTTGGGGGATGTTACGTCCCTAGACCAAGGAGATTGACTCGGTGGGATGTAACCCAACCCCGAGCTGAGAAGAACACTTGGCTCTGGGGGAATGCTACGTCCCCATACCAAGGAGATTGACTCGGTGGGATGTAACCCAACCCCGAGCTGAGAAGAACCCTTGGCTCTGAGGGAATGCTACGTCCCCAGACCAAAGAGATTGACTCGGTGGGATGTAACTCAACCTCGAGCTGAGAAGAACACTTGGCTCTGGGGGAATGTTACGTCCCCAGACCAATGAGACTGACTCGGTGGGATGTAACCCGACCTCGAGCTGAATGGAACAAGGCATCAGCGGAATGAATCCAGCCCCGAGCAGGTGGAACAATGCATCGGATAAACGAATCCAGCCCCAAGCAGGTGGAACAATGCATCGGCGGAACGACACAGACTCGGTGGAACGAATCCAGCCCCGAGTTGGTGGAATAATACAGACTCGGCAGAACGAATCCAGCCCCGAGCTGGTGGAACAATACAGACTCGGCGGAACGAATCCATCCCCGAGCTGGTGGAACAATACAGACTCGGCGGAACGAATCCAGCCCCGAGCTGGTGGAACATTTGAGACTTACACGAGGGAAGATTTTCAACCTCTGAGGCTCTGCGGGACCTGGCACGGGCGTCCCCTTGCCAGACCAGCGGAAAACAAAAATCGGAACAAAATAAAGTTAATAAAATGGATGTGACTTAGCACATACCCCAAGCAAAAACTAGAAGTAAAAATAACAACTCGGGTGCTCCGAGACATCGTCCTGCCCAACGCCTCCCAAAACATAATTCTGAACCTTACAATTCAGTGTCCCGGCTAACCAGGCTACGGATACGACGATCCGGGGTGGTCAGGCAAATCCCCACGGGGGAGGAAGACACCATGTGTGTGCCCTCCCTGGGTGGTTCTCAATGGGACTCACCAGCCGACTTGCAGGGGAAGAAACCTCCCTAGGTCCGGTTTACCCGAGACTCCTATAATCAAGGTGACCATTCGGCCAAGCCCAAGCCCAAGTGG